>PVJS01034191.1:0-21713 GCA_004027185.1 Glis glis | reverse complement strand
TTGTTCTTCAATCCAGGAGGTGCAGGTGACCTCACCCACCCAGGGGACATGACTCCCAGATGCAGGCGGAGGAGGGAGGTCGTCTGGAGAGATCAGGTTAGCGGAAAGGGGTGTTGACATTGTATGGTGGAGGAGACTTTGTATCTATTTCTGGTGCTCTAAAAGGATATATAAAGACTGGGATGAATAAAGTCGAGGCTGTTGCTGCAGTATGGAACTGAGAGCCCTCCCGAAAAATTATCTTTTGTCTCTCTCTCTCTTTATTTTTCTTAATCCTCACTCCCTGTTTCAGGAACCGTTTGAACCTTTCAGCTCTGCCGGCGGGTTCTGGCAAGAGCTGAGTTTTAAAAGTGGGAGGGACATCTTCTTAGAGGCTACAGAGAGGTTGGAGTGAGAATGAATGTGAGAAAAGGCTGATGCATGCAAGTGTAACATTCTTAGGAAGCAGCAGCTTATGAAGCCCTCCACCCAAAAAATCTCACCTGCTCCCTCTACTCGGTCTCCAAGGGATTTGCATGTTGCTTATTAATGGAGTTCTTTCCTTAATAACCTTTGTGGCAATGGTTGCAGGTGTCCTTGGTGTCTTTTCTAGTCACCCCATCCATCGTAGCCTCTGAGTGAGTGGCGAGAGGTCAAGAGTGATTGTTTGTATAATACATGATTGGCCCCAGGACTGGGTTATCCAGGAGGAGCCAGGAGATAAGGGCTAGTTGGACATTGATGGTAGGCACAAAGGGTGAAGTCCAGCAAGCATGATAAGACAAGGAGAAACAACCAAGTATCAGGGAAGCCCAGCCCCCAATAGTCAACTCTAGATGAGAGGTTTGCATGCTGAGCATAGACTCAAGTTCAATACTAAGTGAAAGGCGGTGGGGGGGGCAGTGAACCTCAATTTGTTTCTTGGTCAGCTTTTGAGAGAGATTGAGTATTTATGATCCTGACAGAAAAGAGAGCAGAAATGAGGCCTGAAAGCCACAGTGCCCTGCAAACATGGCAAGCGGCTTCTCCTTGGCCTCTCCCATTGGTGGTGTCTAGGGCACGCACCACTGCATTCCCAGTCTCCCAGCTCACACTCCTCGTGGCTGAGTTCGTTTGCCTTTTACTTGAAGAGAGACCTCCATACCAATCTTCAGGATTGGTGACCCACTGCCTAGATACCTCTATTCAACTCTTACCCTTACACTCTCTGGTTGCTGACTGGCTCCTGCTCCGTGGCCCAGCCCCACTGCTAGTTGATAGGCGTCCACCTGTTTGCTCTCCGTAAGGTCTCTTGTCAGTAACTGCCTACTCTAGCCATTTTGTAGAACCAGGATTCTATTTTGTTCTTGCTGTAAATCTCTCTGATAACTTCAGCCTGACCCTGTTCTTGATGTGGTGGTAATGGTAGCATGCCAGGTTACTTAATGCTTCCAAATTCATAGTGGCTATTGCATTAGAATACAATTATATATGAAAAGAATAGAAAATAGCTCATTATATGAATTTGTTAATTGCAATGTGATATCAACATACTAAAAGTCACATTCTGTTTTTGTTTTAAAATTCTGTGACAGTAAGCTTTTAAAAAATTTTTGGGAGTATTCAAGTGGTAAACATATTAGGGTCACCAAATAAGTCAATGCCTAAATGGCTTTTAGCACCAACTCTTTACTTTGCAGAGTTTTAGAAAGATACTTTTCCTAAAAAGTAAATGTCAATTGGCTACTCTTAACCCTCTTTACTAATTGTGAAAGAAAATCCAACAGGAAGTCATAGGATTCAGTGTTTTTCTCTGTGCCAACACTCTGGGACCACACAGAAGCAAAAGCTAGAGATTTTGGCAGAGGTATCAGATGGGAGGAGAGTCTGGGAACGGGACCAGGGTACAGGAAGTTGCCTGGTGTCACTCAGACAGGAGAGAGGAGTGCTCCACACAGCCCTAGTAAACTGCCTACATACTGCTGCCGGAGCAGCTGGGTGGAGAATTGGACGCAGGGAGGGAAGAGAGAACATTTTGGTCCACTTGTTATCAGGGTAAAATAGAAGTTGGCAGATGAAAGAGTTATTTAGACCACAAAGATTGTTCATGGATGGAGAATAAATAGTACAGGGTAGAATGCTTATGACCTATTATAGACTGTTTTAAATACTCAATTACTGCTACCTACCAGGATCAAGGCGAAGTCAAATATGTTGTCTCCATACATTGTCTGAATCAACTCCCAATTTAAAAATAAAATAAAACATCCAGGCATGCTGGTTCATGCCTGTAATCCCAGTATTTTGGAGTCTGAGAGAGGAGGATTGCAGGTTTGTGGCCAGCCTCAGCAACTTAGTGAGGCCCGCTGCAACTTAGTGAGGCCCTGTTTCAAAATAAAGAATAAAATATAAAATAGTGCTGGGAGTGAAGCTCAGAAGTAGAATGCTCCTGGGTAAAATCCCTAGTACCACACACACACAATCACAATGCTAAACTACTACACATTCATTAAAATTAAATACCAAACATGATTAGAACATGGAGCAGCACAACCTCTCACGTGCTGCTGTTGTAGTATGAAGGGTGCAACCTACTGAGAGAACAGGTTCACAGTTTCATGTCAAACTGATCACACTTTTATAGAACCCTAAAATTATATACTATTTCCTGTTCTTAGGGGTTACTAGCCTTTTTTGTTAACTATTCCATTTTGAATATGTGAATATTTACATATGTGTAATGTCATGTCAATTTATTTAGGAGGATGCATACTTACTTGCTTATAGCCTAAATTACTTCATGAAATTGAATTATATGTTTAGTATTTTCTTACGCTTGTCTGTTTAGTTTTACTTTCTGACTGAATCATTTAGATAACTTTCTATTAATCTGCTTGTGCAAAAAACTATGTACCCTGGTAAAATTTGGAAAATACAGCATATTATGCCAAATATTCATATGCAAGTAAAATGAAAATTAGAATGAACATTCATATTTATTGGCCCTTTACTAACCCCCATACTCTTAAACCAGCACCCCACACATATGCAGCAATGGAAAAGAAGTCCTTAATGGTGATTTTGAAGTGCTAGCTCCCGAATTATTACCTAATCTCATATAGATGGAACAGCAGTTTTTACAAGTTTGGGTTACAATTAGAAGTCAGCGTGCTATAATAGAAAGAGATTAAATGTTCAACTTAGGTGGCCTGGCTTGAATTTAATTTCCAATGTCACAATTTACCTACTGGGTGACTTTGAGCACCGGCTTCAGCTTTTTGATCACTAATTTACTTATATAAAAATAGGGATAACTCATTGGCTTAAGATAATTAGGAAACATGCATGTCATACAGTGGATGCTCAGTATCTAGTACCCATAATGTTTATTATTTATTGTACTAAGCATAGTGTAGTGAGAACAATGCAGGTCTTATAGACTCGTGGGTTCAAGTCTTTATTCTTCACTCACTGGCTTAGAGCCTGGGGCTTCTTTTGTTTTTCATTAACCCATTTGAAAAATGGTTGTAGTAATAACATTGACTTATTTTGAGACTAAAACTAGTCTTTATATATGGAGTGATATGTGGCATAGGGTAGGACTCCATAAATGTTAATTTAAAATCCAATTTTTATTGCAATTCTCATATAAAATATAACTCTATTAACTAGAATATTAATATGTATCCCATTTACCAACTGTGCCTAAAGATAGGTATTTGCCTGAACTTGACTTAAGAAAAGGGAAACACTGAAATCATATACTAAATCTTTCTCATTTTGTCCCAGTTTGTGACATTTTAAAGACAGCTAAATTACTGGCCAGATGAATAATCTAGAAGTTATCTTAAGATTCTTTACCCCAAATGCTTGCTTGTGTCTTGTTAGATTTCTATGAAATTCTAGAAGGTGGGAGACATAAGGCAATGAGACTAAGAATAGTACAACGCCGATCGTGTCTTTTGACAGTATGACTGCTTTATCATAGCTTGGTGATTAAGCAGTTGAATGAAAACAGATGTCAAAATAAACTTGAAGCTCTAGGGACTCCGACTCTGTAAAAGTATTCAAAATGCAAATTAACATGGCATTGTGTATGATGGGAATAATGAATTTTTCCTTCAGTGGGAATAGTATTTTCCAATTAGGTATTCATTATCCTAGATAATAGAGTTATAATAAATAACAAATAAAAGAACCAAACACATAATAAACAGATAGTAACTCTTTTTTGAAAACAGGAAGCAAATTCAAAGACAATAAAGCATAATAATAAAACCATATATTCTCCCCCAAAATGAACATGAACATACCAACACATTTTTACTGTGAAAATGTGAGTAAGCAGCACATTTTCTAAACCTTTAAATGGAAAAATAATATGTTGCACCTTATTTATTGGCAGTTGACATATAATGGCACAAGGCCAAGCAAGCTCAGTAAAGGCCTTGCATTTCTGCATAGGATTTTCTCTTTTCACCTACAGGTGTGATTATTCTGACGTGGGAATCAATATATGGTTAGATGCCAAGGTGTGTTGGCACTGTCAAGGTTTTTAGCTAAACAACCAGGCTGCACTTGAGACATTTTAATTTGTGGGACTTTATTTTTCACATTTAATTTAGGAAATGTTTTATATAATTTTTCCTCTTATCTGGAAAATTGAATTTGTTTCATACAAAATGATAGAACCATAACTGCAGGTACTTAAAATAATATAGGTTGATTCAATCAAATGTAGTTTAGATAATAAGTGAAACTTTCCTTATAGTTATTTTCTAAGTGTTACCAACACAAGCTCTGATCTCTTTGTTTCTGTAACTGCCATCTCTCATTCTCTCTTAATTGTCAAACAGTTCAATCAACAAGACAAAATATTAGAGACTTTAGGGTATCCTATGCTCTAGTTTGTTCATGAATAGGCTACATAATGAAATAATTGTAAAGGATTAATAAGTAACAAAGAGAAGCAAATTCATCAGAAGAAATAAATAATAATAAAAGAACATTAGCTAGGAATTTTCATGTGAAAGAAATTATAATATAGAAATATTATATTGTAAATATAGAAATTTATAAATATATAGAGAGGAAAACCTTTGTTTCAAAAGTCTATATTTATAAGTCTTATAACTACTTTCCACATGATTTCCTTTTAAAATATTGGGTAATTTTTAAAGAATTATTATTTTCCTAAAATTGCGTGGCTATAATATGATAAGGATTTCATTGGAGCCAAAATATTCTGACTTCATGTTTACTATTCATTTTGCTATATCAGATAAAGTAAAAATGACACAAACTCATAATTGTTTTTATAACCAATAGAATATTCACTTTTTAAAACAGAAAATTTATATTCACCAAGTAGTTACTTTTTGGTTTAGATTTATTATCTAGCTGGCTATTTACTGCTTATTGCTCATGAACATTCATACTTACCATATCTACCTGTTCTTATGACTCTGTCTAAAAAGAACGTCTCATCTTTGTCACTGTTAATATTTGAAGAATGGGATTGTATAAGTAAATTAAGTTTTCCACTTTAAAAATGTATGCTATTTCTAGGAAGGGTCACAGTTCTTGACAAACATTATTTAAGAGCCATTAATAAGCTGGGTGTGGTGTCGCACACCTGTAAGCCCAGTACTTGGGAGGACGAGACAGAGGATCCAGGTTTGAGGTCAGCCTCAGCAACTTAGCGAGACACTGTTTCAAAATAAAAATTAAAATAGGGCTTGGGGTGTAGCTTGGAGGTAGAATGCCTCAGGGTTCAATCTTTAGTAACACACAAACACACACACACACACACACACACACACACACACACACACAAAGAACCCTAAATAGTACTTATGCTTATGAGTCTCATTAGTTGCCTTTGATGGAAAAAGTAGTCTTTATATGATGAAATATGAGTTTTAAGTTCTTTGTAAAGCATGTTCTCAAGGATTTCCATTCAAAAGGCAACCTCATGGACACCAACCCCATGCTCACTGAGCAGAGGTTCTGAACATCTCTTGACTGAATCGATGCCAACTAACCCTCATTTGATCCTGAGTAGAAGACTGCTGACTCTTCTATTTACCTCAGGCCTTCTTATAACATGAAACTTGCTAATATAAATAATCATTATGCAATAGGAATAGTGTACAGCTTTCTTAAAATTAATTCATCACTTATTTTTTCTCCCCATAGAATATTTCTTGATACTATATTCCTTAATACTAGCATTCTTTAGAAGAGTGAAATTAGTTCACTGTGAAGTTAGTTGCATCAACAAATGAGTATTTTCTTTGTTAAAGTAAGTCACCTGTCTCCACCTCAAACAATAGCTAGGAGTATTGCTATGTTTAATGTAAAAAATTATAGAACCTGTATGACAGTAATGGCTCTAGTTTCTTAGGCATGGTATACTGAAGTAACTATTTAATAAGGTGATGAATAAATGAAGAGTAGTAGTATTATTTGAATCTGGAATGTCCCCCCAAAGGCCATGCAGTGAAGACTTGGTTCCCCGTGCAGCAGTGTTGAGAGATGGTGCTTTAGGGAAGTGATTGGATCATGAGGCTCTGACCTCATCAGTGGATTAATCAATTTGGTGTATTAATAATGTGAATGGACTACTGGGTGGAGGTGGAAACTGTAGACAGGTGGGCCATGGTTGGAGGAAGTAGGTCAAGGGGCATGCCCGTGGAAACTAATCTTGTCCCCAACTGCTTCCTCTCTCTCTGCTTCCTGCCTGCCATGAACTGGCAGCTTTCCTCTGCCACACCCTTCTGCCATAATGCTTCTGCCTTAGACCAGCTGACTATGAACTGAAGCCTCTGAAACTCTGAGCCAAAATAAGTCCTTCTTCCTTTAAGTTATTTTCTCAAGTGTTTATCACAGCCATGAAAACCTACTGAACACAGATAGTAAGGCAATATCTGCATCTTTGACTCTTTCCAGCCTCTCTTTGGCTGTGATGAATAGTGAGATTTGTCCAGCTGCTGTTTCACTGTGAACACTGATAACAGTTGCATAAAACCTCAGCAGGACCTCAGAAGTTCTAGGCCTTTCTCAATGTTTTGGCTTTTGCATATGTTGTTTCTTGTTTCTGAAGGAGTCTTTGTCTCACTTTAATCTAGCTCCTGTTCTCCCTCCAGATATCAAGTCACACATCACTTCCTCTAGAAAGCCTTTCCTGACACTTTAAGATTGGGATTGATGTTAATTCTACATGTCCCCTGTGCTAGTCAGCTTTCTGTTGCTATGACAAAGTACCTGAGAAAAACAACCTAAAGGGATGAAGATTTATTTTGGTTCATGTGTCAGAGGTTTCCTTCTGTAGTTTCGTGGCTCCATTGCTGTTTGCTTGTGGTTAAGGCAGAGCATTGTGACAGGGAGGGTGTGGAAGAAGAAAGCTGCTTATCTCCTGGTGGCCAAGAAACTGAGAGGGAGGGAGCAGGGACAGGGTACAGAATATACCTTTGAAGGCACGACCCCAGTGGCCCATGTCTTCCAACTAGGCCTCACCTTAAAGTTCCAATTAACGCCACCAGCTGGGAACCAAGCCTTCAACACACGAGCCTTTGAGGGGTCGCTGCAGATCCAAACTATACCACCATCCCAAATTCTTCACTTATTTACTGTAGTCCTCGAGATTCTGCATAGAAGCCATCTAGTCACTTATTAAGATTTAAGCTCCTGTGGGTAACAACTTTATTTTGTTTACTCTTGGCTGCCAGTACTTGACACAGTGTCTGGCACGCATAAGCTGCTCAGGAAGGCTATGGTGATTTGTCCAAGGTTATATAGCTAATGAGCAGATTCAAGTCCAGGTCTATCTTTGTCACAGGCATTTGTTTTCTACTGTGCTGAGAAATAACTCCCTCTCCACCAGACACCCACCTAAACATACAAGTATCTAAATGTAGTCTTGAAAGTATTGCATGGTACAAACTGGCAATCTTTGTTAGGGAAAGATGTACCACTAAAGTAAATTATTCTAAATCCTTCCACTGATGTGTGACAAAAGTTGGCACCACAACGTGGTATTTCTGCTGCAGCTGGTTTTGGCCCCAGAATAGCCCTGATGCATTTCTCATGTGATGGAATAATAGTAATGCCTACGATGCAGCCATGTGGAGCGAATGTCACGGTGAACTGCACAAGCATGCCCTGCCCCAGTCTAACCATGCGACTCCATAAAAATGAATCTAAAATGTGTCCAGTTATGTTAGCAGGAATGAATTGTTTTTGTGGATATTTCAAATAATAAAAAGAATTAGATTTTATATCTTCTCACTTAAATCTATTTTAAGTTAATTTTCACTATTTGGTAGAGTTTGTAATGTATTTATGCTAACAGACATTTCTTTCAGTCTTAGCTGCAATGATGAATTATGAAAGAGATTCTAAGTGTTTTTTTCTTCTTAGTAATTTTGATGTTCAATTTTCAGATTATGGTAGAATTACAGGCCATTGCAGTTGAGAAGAGAGAGAAAAAAAGAATCTGACAGGAGTTCTTACAGGCATACAGAATGTTTTTATACCCTTGTCAATAGTCTTTACAGCTGTGCAGAATGTATTTTATACTCTTCTCACTAAGAAAGTTTATTTGTAATTCAGGTAGCACAGGCTGAATATATAATCCATTCATTATAATTGTTCACCCCTTTTAATGGATTTGCTGTCTGAAGACCTAGATTGCTAAGTTCTATATAGAGCAGCAGTTGTCAATCACATGGTGTTTAAGAAGTAATTGAATTAACATTTTTTTTTGTGTGTGTGTATGTGTGTTTGTGCATGCTGGAATTGAACCCAGGGGCATTCTACCTCCAAGCTATACCCAACTTCCCCTACCCACCAGCCCTTTTTCATTTTTTCATTTTGTTTTTTTCTTTCTATTTTTGGCTTTCTAACTTCCTGTAGGTTACTTAAAAATTTTTAAATAATTTTAGATTGATTTCTTTGTAATGCTTTTTCTTTTCTTTCTTTTTTTGTGTGATATTGGGGTTTGAACCCAGAGGCATTCTACCTCTGAGCTACACCTCCAGCCCTATTTTATTTTTGTTTTTTGAAATGGGGTCTCGCTAGGTTAGTGAGAGTCCCACTACTTGCTGAGGCTGTCCTCGAGCCTGGGATCCTCCTGTCACAACCTCCTAAGTACTGGGATTATAAGCATGCCAGCTTTTGTAATGATTTTAAGTGTGTCTTTTTGTACATATATAACTTATCACAGCCTGGTGGTATCATCAGATTATCAGTTTAAGTGGTGTATAGAAACTTTACTTCTCTTAATGTTCTTTTACCCTCCTCCATTTATATTGTAATTTTTAAAAGTATTTTCTCTGTATACATTAGGAACTACATGGAGCCATGCTATAATTTTTCACTTTTACCATCAAACATAATTTACAAAATGCAAAAGGAAAAGTCTATTGTATTTGCCCACTTTTTTCTTAGTGTATTCTTTTTTCCTTCTTGATGTTCCCAGGCTTTTACTTTTAATATTTTTTCTTGTTTAGAGAACTTCTTTTGGTTATTCTTTTAGACTAAAATAATTTCTCTTAGTTTCCCTTCATCTTAGAATATTTTGATTTTTCCCTTCATTTCTTTTTTTTCTTTTTTTTTATGTTCACTTATTGGTGCATTGTAATTATACATTTTGATATATGCCAGGGTATCAACATCATACATGCACACATTGCTCATTTAGCCCTCCCTCCAATCCCACCCTATTCCCTTCCCTTCCCTCCCTTTCATGCTCCGGATAGTGATTGAGTTTTATAGGTTTGTGTATGTACATCATGTGCTATAGTGTGTTTCCCTCCACCCCCTCCCAACTCCCTCAGTTAGGTCACCTTCTTTGTCCATCTAAATATTTCTTCTTCTTCCCTTCTAAGTCCCTTCTAAGTCCCATTCTATCTAGCTCCCACAGATTAGGGGGGGCATCTGACTTTTTACTCTTAGTGACTTACTAATTTCACTTAGCATAATGTTCTCTAGTTCTCTCCATTTCCCTGCAAATGATGTGATTTCGTTCTTCTTTGGGGCTGCATAAAATTCCATTGTGTACATATCCCATAGTTTTGTGATCCATTCATTTTTAAATTTTGAAACAGGGTCTTGTTAAGTTGCTAAAAGTCTTGCTAAGTTGCTGAGGCTGGCCTTAGACCTGTGTTCCTTCTGCTTCCCAAGTACTGGGATTACAGGCAGGTGCCACCATGAAAAGTTTTTTTTGTTTTTAATGGGTGATATCAAGGTCTGAATAAGTGAACTTTGGGCCAATGTTATTTTGTATGTGACTCAGTTTTTCACATTAAGAGTTTATGGAATATGTATGAAGCCCTGTGGATAGCCATCACCTCTCAATAATCCAGTAATAGGACTGTGGGTTTGGGGTAGAAGAGGCTACAGCAAACTAAATAGAACAGAGTTGGAAGAATACAATATTGTTTGGCTATCTATTTAGAATTGTGTTAGTTCACAAATAAGTGTCTTACACTTTTCATCAAAATTAAAGGATACATAAATCCCTAGTTATATAATTTTTTTAAAAAAAGAGTTCTGTGAGTAAGCACTTTTTTTCTTAGGAAAAATATCTTTACAAAGTAAGGTTCATGTTTCCTTTCATTGAGCATAGTTACAGAAAGTAGGTCATTGCTTTCCTCCACAAATTAACTAAATATATTAGCCCTTGAACTTTAAAAAAAATCACATTTTAATGCTAGAATGGCCATGGTGTTCTTCTATTCCCTAGTTGGGAAACAACTGTTTACATGTTCTTTGCTCTGCTTTATTTCTCTAGAATGCTTGTAGTGTGTCATCTCTTCTTTCAAGATAGGACAGAGTTCAGAGTTCAGCCTTTTTTTGGCACCAACTTTCCTGGTTATGCCCATCTGCATTTTGACTCTGGATTTTCTCATTAGTTTAAGTTTCTATAGTTGTGGCAACATATGAAATGAATACAGAATGAATAGAAGTTGTTAAAAATCAGTTATCAAGTGATTTTTTTACCTTTAAAAACTGTTTCTTAATCTGTTTTTTAAAAATATCCTTACAACCAGTGCCTCCTCACTGTAAGATGGCACTCGCCTTATAGGTAAGTAGAAAGTTTATACTTACTGCTTCCCTACATTCATGCTGACTTTCTTGTAGCCTCTAATAAACTCTACAATCACAAATCAGTATTTTTGTTCCTGAGGTTGCTTCTGAATGGAATCCTAGTACCTTCTCTCCAGTCGATGAGCTCCTAACTTACCAACTGTTTCCCCATTGCGTTCCCATTTCCATCTCTCCCATGGAGCTGCACACTTCCAGGTTCTCCTCAGATTTTGTCTTATGTGATTTTTCTGCAGTGTCTGACCTCCTCCTCAAAACTATTATCTTGTGAGACACAACTGTCTCCTAGCTTCTTTTCCTCCCTACTCTTCTTACTCAGTTTTTTCATAGCATTCTCTTCGCTTCCCTTTCCCTTAAATAAAATCATGCATATAGCCGGGCGTGGTGGCGCACACTTGTAATCCCAGTACTTTGGGAGGCGGAGACCGAAGGATCTGGGTTCGCGGCCAGCCTCAGCTCTCTCTCTCTCTCTCTCTCTCTCTCTCTCTCTCTCTCCCTGTCTCTCTCTCTACCTAGTGAGGCCCTCCGCAACTATGTGAGACCTGGTTTCAAAATAAAGTATAAAAAATAGGGCCAGGGGTATAGCGTGGAGGTAGAACGCCCCTGGGTTCAATCCCCGGTACCGCAAAAAAAAAAAAAAAATCATGCATATATTATGTTGGACCTCTCATGTGCTCACCCTTCCATGAAGGCCCATTACTATCCCACCAGTTCTCAAAGCTGTATCTTTAGTCTAGATCTTTCTTCCTTGCCCCACATACTTATGTTCAGCCCTCAAATACACATTTTCACTTAGATGGGCAACAGGTGTTTTAAGTTCAACTCAAATTTTGTACCTAAGCTCGATCTTACTCTTTTATACCTTATCATGGTGAAGAATACCTTGATATATACAAAAACTCCAAGTCTGATACTAATTCTGATCTTCTTAATATTGAGCCAATGAATTGCCCCAAGAAAGCAGAGTTAATGATCACTGAGTTTCTGTTTCAGTAGCCAGCACTCCATTCCACCTGCCACCATCTTGGAATTGACGCCTCCTCCTCCAGCCCCCAAAATTTCATCTGGACAATGTAATTAATCTTAGAATCTGTCCTTAGGCTCCTCCCATCTCCCCTGAAGATCTAGGCAATGAATTTCTAAAATATCAATCTGTTCTTATTATTCTCAACTTAGAAGCTTTCCCAGGCTCAGTGCCTATAATAAGTTTTTACAACATTTTTTTCCATAAAGGATATCTTGTGTGGAAGCCTAAACAGATAGAAGCTAAGTGGCTTTTATTTCTCAGCAGGCTCTGAGGTTGCTGTACTCTTTATAATTGGAAAACTGCTGTCAACAAGGCACTCCTCTCTTATCTAATCCCGCTCTCACTCTCCTGTAACCTGTTCTCCACCACACTGACCTCCCTGCCTTCCCCTCAGCTGGCCACTTATGTTCTGGGCCTGGTTGCCATTTCACCTTTTCTACTGGCTGCCACCTGAATGCTGTTTTTCACCTTGTATGACTGATCACATCTGGCTCATCTTTAAGACCCAGCTGTGTCCTTCCCTCACAAGGATATCTCAACATTCCCCTTCCACCCGCACCCCATCCCACAGCAGCATTGATTACTCCTACATTTAAGCACTATAGTTTTTTATATGCATCTATATGTTTTGTATATATCTCCATTTTACATATACACTGCATTTATTTTTCGTTGTTTAGGTTTATTCTCTCCCATTAGACTTTAAACTCCTGGAAGGCAAGTTATTCTGTGTATTCCCAGCCTCTAAAAAAATGTTTGGATCAAATGCAGGATCTGACACTTTTTATACTGATTTTAGTGAACATTCCTTTTTTAAGATTTATTATTTAGAACCACCAATGTTTCTACCATATTGAAGTCAGTATCAATCATCTCATAAGGGATGCTTATGAGATGCAAAAATATAGCTAGAATTAATTTTCTGTCTAAAAATTCTATGTCACCTAGCATAGTGTACCTGTAATCTCAGTACTTGGAAGGCTGAGCCAGGAGTATCACAGGTTCAAGGCCAGCCTCAGCAACTTAGCAAGACCCTCAGCAACTTAGTGAGACCCTTTTTCAAAATAAAAAATAACTTTGAAGAGCTGAGGATGTAGCTTAGAGGTAAAATGTCTCAGGGTTCAATCCCCAGTGCAAAACAAACAGACAGACAAAAAACAAAGAAAGAAAGAAAAGGAAAAAAATTCTATATCTTCCTTTTTACACTTTAGTTATTACTTATGTATATGATGAATGGTTTTTATCCATTTTGGTGTGGTGGTTTATGTAGTTGTGGGTCATTAAACTGGGAATTAGAAAGCAATCATTGCTATTATTTTCATAAAAGTTCTGAGATGATTATTTAAAAATAAAACAAAACCCCCTTTGACCAACGGTTGCTCATGCTGCCAATCAAAAGAAAATTTTTGCTTGAAATGTTCAAAATTTTATGCAATGGGCATGGAAAACACTAGGCTTTTCTTGAACTGTTTTGTACTTTTAGAAAAGGAAAAGGGGAAATTAATATTTATTGAATGCCAATTATGTACTAGGATGGCATCAGATGCTTTCCTTCAATCTTCATGACAAACCTTGGGGCAAGTGGTGGTAGACCTCCGTTTTTGCAAATAGAAAACATGGATCTCCAGCCAGTCTCAGAAAGTCAAGGGTCATGTGTTTTCTCTCATATGTGGAAGCCACAGAGAAAATAGGAAACAAAAATGAATGCAGATAAATGAGGAGAAAGACTAGTGGGAGGGGTTTGGGGGAAGAAGGTAGGAAGGGGGAAAAGGAGAATTGATGAAGGAAACAGTTCAAATAATGCTGCGTCCATATATGAAGGTATCGCTACCAATCTCACTAACATGTGTGGGGAAGGAGGGGAGCAGGCTGGGATCCGGAGAGAAACGCACCAAGCACTGTGTGTACATGTGCCTGTATCACATTGAACCTCACTATGATGTATGATTACAATGCACCAATAAAAGTGTTTTTTTTAATGGATCTCAAGGAAGAGAAGTAATTTGTCCCGGATTCCTGATTAGAAATGGGCAGAGTCTGATTTAGAACTCAGGGCTCCAGCATCCATCCAGTCTTTCTAATATGCAATGCTACCTCTCATGCAAGTGCTGAAAGCCAGTGACAAATTAAGGAAGAAAATGGGCTAAAATATCCCATCATTTTAATGGTATTACTTTAGGCCTGACCATCTTCTTGTTATTATCCATCCCAGTGGCACGCTATATCTATTTACAACTATGTCTCACCTTTCGCTCTGCATAGTTCATTTCTAGTTCTCTCTTAAGTTTGAGAAGCTTGTTAAAGAGGATTTTTCATGATGTGTTCTACAGAACATACAGGTCTACTACTAGACATCACAATTTACAAAATTATTTTGGCCATCAGTATAACTGGTATGTGTTTTTCTTATTGTATAATAAAATGAAATTTGAAGGGAATGCTCCCTCTTCTGCCTTGCCTTCCAATGAAAAATTACCCTTTACTTTTCTATTCTTTTAAATTATTGTATGTTTTGTGGTTACTAAGGCTTTCAGAAATTTCACATTGTTTTCTACTGACAAAATACACTATCCAGTTTATTTATATCACAGAAAGAGATTTGCTGTCCAAATGGAATGCTCCAGGAAAGCCAATTCCAGAGCAGAATATAGTCATGACAGGAACTAATGGGAAGTTGAATACTTTTTTATTGAACCAGGAACTTAACATCATTTTATTTCAAAGCATTAGAATGCAACTGATATTTCAACAGTGTAATCCTTTGAAAATAATTAAAAGATGCATCTGTTATCTGATTCCCATGATTTCTTTCTAGATCATATTAAATAATGTTCAGTGTCCAAATACTCAGGCCAACAACTGAATATAATTCATTAGCACTTAATCACAAACTTACTATAATAATACACATCTATTATGGGAGTAAGATGGCTACAATCTTTTCTTAGGCAAGCAAAAAGTGTGAAAATTGTAGCTTGTGCTTTTCATTGAGCTTTTGAACAAAGGAAGCCCATTATTAAAACAAATTGCAATCTGAATCAATAAAATAATGAATGGAAGGAATTGGGTTTATATTTGCATATGCTTAACTTTATGTTTCAGTGATCTCTAATAAACCTTCTACTTACAAATTGGAAATTGGTAACTGAGTTTTTGAAATACTTATGTAGTAAACACCTTTTTTTATTTTCTACAATTGTAGTTAGATTCTTTGAATTACTACCAGTTTTAGTTTGCAACAGAGAATCAAAAGAGCAGCCGGGTGTGGTGGCGCACGCTTGGAATCCCAGTACTTTGGGAGGCGGAGACCAGAGGATCCGGGTTCGCGGCCAGCCTCGGCTCTCTCTCTCTGTCTCTGTCTCTCTCTGTCTCTCTCCCTCTCTCTCTCTCTCTGTCTCTCTCTCTCTCTCTCTCTCTCTCTACCTAGTGAGGCCCTCCGCAACTTTGTGAGACCTGATTTCAAAATAAAGTATAAAAAAATAGGGCCGGGGGTGTAGTGCAGAGGTAGAATGCCCCTGGGTTCAATCCCCAATACCGCAAAAAAAAAAAAAAAAAGGCCTCACAGAGAATCAAAAGAGGAAGTTCGTTTTTTTAGCAACTGGTAATAGAATAAGAAAAGTACCTTGTGCTTATTTTTCCCTCTTCCCTGATTATCACTAATAACTTTTTCGGTTTAAAGATTTGTTTAAAGATACAAACCATCCTCCCCACTGCTCATCTCCTTCTCATCCCCCATCCTACCCACAAAACAAACAGTCTGGGTCTGACAATAGGCAATAAACAAGGTAATCATTTTTAGTTAACTGAATCAAGACTAGCAAGGAGGAGGCCTACCTTACCATTGATGTCATTTGCTGTATGTGAAAGCCATACTTTCTTTGCCTAAAATTCCACATTTGGTGACAGAACCAAGCCTAGAACGTAGTCTCCAGGTTAACATTTATGCCCTACCGATCTGTTATTATACTGACTTCAGCTAGTGATTTCGTTAGAGTCTGTGCTGGACATATAAGTATATGTTGCCTCAGTATTTCCACAGATTTTAAGGGATATTTATTCATTCCACAAATATTTATTAAGAACCTACTTTGGAGGTTCTTAATAAGAGATATTATGGAGATATGTTGTATATGAGATGGATAAATTCTTTACCTTTGCAAGACAAATCTATAATATGCTAACAGATCTTCAAAGCAGTGTAAAGAGATGGAGTATTCTGGACAGAAACTTCATGAATGGATTGTTTGGCTGTGTTACTTTCTCAAGTGAAGATGAGATTGAGACATTTTGGAGGTAATTAACACTCCCTATCATCTTCTATCAGGAAAGAGTAATAATGGTCCACATATAAGTAAGATCAGTGGATAGTTTTTTTTCTGTGTCTGGCTTATTTCACTTAGCATAACGTCTTCTTTTGGGAATCCATGTTTTGGCATATGGCAGGATCCCATTGTTTTCTAAGGCAGAATAATATTCCATTCTAATCATGTGTGTATACTATACATATGTATATAAAATTTTCTTTATTCATTCATAAAATTAATTTTTTCAAAATAAGAGCTCAAATACACAGATAAAGTGTGAAACAGTGATTACCATGAGTCACCATGGTGGAGGGGTTAGTAGAGGAAGAAAATGAGGAGATGTGGGTCAAAGAATACAAAATAGCAGATTTGTAAGATAAATAAGCCTGGAGATGTACAATATGAAGAATAAAGTTAATACAAATTGTGCTGTCTTAGAGATTTTTGTTAAATAGGTAGATTTTTTGTCATAAAAAGTAACTATGTGAGACGGTAAATATGCTAATCTGTTTCATTATAGCAATTGTGGTACTATCTATATGCATCCCATAGTGTCATGTTGTAAACCTCAAATGTACATTATAATGTCTATTATTTTAAATGAAGAGCAATTGCAGTATTCATAACTCCCAAAAGGCTTTGAGGCATCAATTGATTGTTCCCTCCACTCCCGCCCCAACTTCACCCACCTACTTGTTTCAAATTCTTCAGGATTTCTCTCTACTATTGAAAACACAACTATGAAGTTGATAATAATAATAGCTATAATATCCAGTTGATATCAATCCTTTACTATGTTACAAGTACTTGGCTAAGTATTCTACACGAAATTATTTCCTTTAATAAAAATGTACACCCTATGAGTTAACTATTATTATGTTCATGCTATATGTAGAAGTCTTAAAGAAGATAAATGTCTTGCTCATGGTTTTACAAATATACCAGGTCTCAACTCTTAATTGGAAGTCATCTACATGAGATAATTAAACTATGCATCAGGTTCTAAGTGAAAGGTGGAAAAAAATGAATTACACAGCATAGACTTTCCTAGTGTGGTCATTGGTCATGATCAGTAAGAAAGAAGTCCAATGTGGTGAAAAGGCCATGCATGGTTTTTCTAAGTATCTGTCTGCTCTTCCTGAGGGTGATCCCCAGGAGTGCAACAGGAAATTTGCTGAGCATAAGAGCATGGGTTGACTCAAACAGAAACCATGGAGAAAATTAGATAATGTTTCATCACAAGAGATTTTTAGACAAGAATCTCAGTAAAGTATTTGTTGGGTACCTGTGGAAAAGCCAGGGAAAAGCCTTTCAAATATCAGTGAAATAAAAATGGTACTTGTGGTTGGCAGATGCATAGGCTTTATTACCCATGATTCCTGGTCCTTGCTTTTTCTTCTGTCCCCTATGGATGCTGAGTGAAACTATTCATATTTGTATATACTTCTCTGATCACATATTCATCTGCTCAACCAATATTTATTGAGGTCCTAACTGTCTGTCAAGCACCAAGTTTGAGAGTGGTGTATTAGTCTGTTTTGTATTATATTATAATATATAATACTGTAATTTCAATAACTAGGTAACTTAATAAGAAAAAATGTTTATTTAGCTCATGATTTTGGAGTTCCAAGGTCTAGGTGCTGCATCTGGTGATGGCTTGGTGTCAGAGTCCCAAGGTGGTGCAAGGCAAGATACTGAGAGTACATGTTCTGTGGTCTCTCTTCCTCAACTTATAAAGCCAGCAGCATTCAATCATGTTGGCTCCACCTTGAAGACCTTACCTAATCTTAGTCACCTCCCAAAGGCCCACCTATAAACAGCATATTTGGAATTAGTTTCCACCCTCTTAATAACTCACAGTGGGGATTAAACTTCAATGTAAGTTTCAGAGAGGATGAATTACAATCAAACTATACCACTTGGGATATAGAAATGAAAGAGTTAATTTCTATTTTAAAAGAGGTTATAGAATGTTACTTCTTGCTTCTTATAATTATTTAACTTATATTATGACAGTAAATTCTGTGTAACATATTGCTGATCTCTGACTTACAACCAGAAACAAGGGAGACTATCTACCAGAGCTTATGCGTTCTGATGAGGAGACAGAAAATAAAGACAGATTAAGAAAATGTCCCTGAGGAGGTGACATGGAAGTTCAGATGAAATGATAAGTTGTAGACATAATGGGAGGAAGTCAGGTAAAGAAAATGGAAGGTTTACCAGGGGAAGTAAGAGGAATAGGAGAGGATTTTATTTATGAATATAGATTTTTTCTTTGAAAAAGGTGTTATTTACAGAGTCAAGATTTTTAAAAACTTCTTTCTACTTTTTCTCTTATACTTTCCTGTTTCAAGATAATGAATCGAGCATTAAGTGGACTGAAGAGCCATAAGGAAGTAATAAGGGGGGAATTCTACTCAAATTTTAGCAGTCCAAGATTCTAAGGGGCAAATTTTATTTCTAGAGAATTAATAACTCTCCATAGAATAATGTATCAAGATAAAACTTTAGGATACACAACCTACATTTGTAAAAATATTTTATTTTCCAACAGGAAATTGAGACACCAGAGATGTTGGATTTTCTGAAGTATTTTGAAACTTCAATTAAAAGACTTTATTGAAAATGTTTGTCATGACAATACTCCACTTAATTCAGAAAAGTCATTGCTAAGGTCAATTCCTATGGAAAAAATGACATAACTTTTTATGTCATTTTGTGTTGGGTCAAAAATTGCAGAAATAAATTTTCACTAATGACAATTTGCTTCCTTATTTTAAAAAGGTACTTTCTATCAATGTCACTCTAAGGTGCGAAAACCGCATTACTAGGCAAATTTATATGGCTTTCATATCTCTGAGGTACAGAAAGAAGACACTGTGAATCCCTAATTCAATCAGTTTCATTATTTGTGTGAATGATTAAAAATTAAATCATGAGGGAACCACTAATAATGTGGCTGAAACTCTGCGGTTGGCTGCTAGGTTATCAAGAAAAATCCAGCGTACACACACACGCCATGTTCTCATTAAGACTGCTACGGCAGAGCAACCTCCAGCTACGCATCCAAGTTCTGTGTCACATACCCCGAGGGAACCATCACATGAACAGAGCAGCAGCTCTGTGGGCATGGGGAACACAAGAGGGTGAAAACCCACCATTCCTGCTTCCTGCTTATGCTAGACGAGCCTTAGGTCAGAACATTCTTCTAGTACTCTCCAGAAAACATTGGAAGATTCCCTCATTAGGCCACAATGGTGCCTTGCATCTCTCTTCTGGGGAAATGGCTTATTACAGGAAGCCAAGGAGTGCTGTTCAGGCAGTGTTAACTTTTGTGTCACCTCTTTGCCATCAGTCTTTCCCTGATGCCTAATTCTTTATATCCTTGCTTCTCAAGGTGGTATCATGAATCAGCAGAATGACTTGGGAGCTTTTTATAAATGCAGAATTTCAAGGTCTACCCCTAGACCTGCTGAATCTTAATCTTAATTTTTAACCAGAAGCATTACCTGCACTTTAAAGTTGGAATCTCTCTTCGACATTCAGGTATGCAGTTTCTCCTATCTGACAAGGCTATCATCCATGAGACCTTATCCTGTTCCTTGGCTATAATTAAATTTCTCCTTTCTTTTGAGGCCAGACTTACATGTTCTCTTTTATATATTCCAATTCATTTTTGTTTCCCCTGCACAACACCCAGAAATCTGGCTTTATTTCTACCCACAGTACACATCTTAAGAGTCATTACCTGTCAGTACTCTTACCTTACGTCACCTACCATCCACCTCTCCCCCCTTCTCAGACCAGGGGGCTTACGCTGTTCTTCCAGGCTGGAGCACATGACCAGGTTAGGTGACATAGTCCCTCATTTTACTTGCAGCCATGGTGACTGGTGCTTACAGGGAATGGCTTGTGACCACCTTCAGTGAGTGAGAAACAACCAGATTTGATTGGGGTTTATGGGGAGGGAGATCTCTTACTTTGACTTCTGTGGGGTTTCAAGATGTAAGTTCTGGATTCTTCCTGCAATCAGTTCTACCTTCAGAACTAGGTAGAAGTGGCTCCTGCCCTGGTCCCAACGCTCTGTCCCTTCTAGCTGTGCGTCTTCTCACTGGTCAAGGTACCTGCAAGGCTATAGGGATGGACCATCCAGCCCACATCAAAACCCCCTCTTCAGATCCCAAGACAGTGAAGTTGTCTGTCCAATTGTCCACAGTCCTATGACAGCAGGAGAAGAGTTGGTTCTGTGAAGGGTCCAGAGGCGTTTCCATTTGGGGAGAAAGAAGAATGCAACTCTGGACTGGAGGTCCTTGGTTTACATGACAGAAAAGAGTTTCATCATGAGCCAGTCAGAGACATAAGCAGAGATTTATTTAGGAAAGCAGGAAATACACATTCAACAGAGAATGCGGGCCATCTTCAGAGTGAGAGTTGCATTTGGGGAGCATGGCTCTTGTTTTATAGGAGATTTTCATGAGGGGTGGGTAGGAGGAGGTATGTGAGTGTTACAGGGCTGTGAGTTTCCCTCTGTTCCTGTCTCCCCAGAAGAAAGATTTCATTTGGGGGATGCAGATAGGGTGAGCATGAAGGGCTTTATTGGGTGGGTTCAACTGGAGGGTCACAGAGCTGGCTAGTCTGGGAGCAGAATTTAAAAAAGAAGGGGAGGGGACCCAGTCTGCTGCATGGTGAGTTTCTGTACTGTCCAGAAATCTCACCCCTCCTCCCGCATAGTAATTTGGGGCGATTACTTTTGAGTTTCGTGCCATGGCTTAGTGCATCTGCATATGACTGCATCTTGTGGGAATCTAAAGCTGCAATGTAATAGGCTGGAAGTCTCTGGCATAGCTGGGTGGGACAATCTCCATATCTCCTCTCAGGAAGGCTCCTCCCTGTCCCCTTTTTCCCTGTCCTGCTCATTTATGGCTAGCTACCTAATATGAAGATGACATCAGTCTGGTAGTCACAAGATTTAGAATCTTACAGCCACCTTCCAGATCCTGATGGGGCCTTCACTATCAAGAATGACCAACATCCCAAGGAGATTACTCTTTTGTTTAAATCATTTACAGGTGGTGTCGGGGGCGTCCATCGGTCTCTCGGGACCAGCCAGAGAGAGAGAGAGGGACGCGAGGCTGATGGGGGGGCAGGGCCGGACGGTTGGACAAAGAACCATACCTCCAACCGGGAGCCATGTCTGGCATGAACTCGTTTATTAGAAAGCACACCTCTCTTTTATAGTGGGGGCGGTACAGGAAGTTCGCAATGAGCACGCTTTCCTGGGGACCTCTCATAGGTAAAGGCACCTGTTG
>PVJS01034190.1:0-21713 GCA_004027185.1 Glis glis | reverse complement strand
CCCCCGGCCCTATTTTTTATACTTTATTTTGAAACCGGGTCTCACAAAGTTGCGGAGGGCCTCACTAAGGAGAGAGAAAGAGAGAGAGAGACAGGGAGAGAGAGAGCGAGAGAGCTGAGGCTGGCCGCGAACCCGGATCCTCCGGTCTCCGCCTCCCAAAGTACTGGGATTACAAGCGTGCGCCACCACGCCCGGCTAATATTTACCCTTTTAAAAGTTCATAACTTGGGGCGGGCAAGCCCTCGGCCCCACCCCCAGAGACCGCCCCCTGGTGCTGGGGACACGGGGCGGGCGAGCCCCCAGCCCCGCCCCTGGGTACCCCAGTACTGAGGCCACAGAAGGATGAGCCACGACCCCGCACAGGAGGGACTCCAGACAAAGAGAGAAAACCTCAGATGAGTGAAGAAGGCGAACTAACTGGGGGAGGCGAGAGGGAAGGAGAGGGAAACAAACTGGTGCACAGGATGGACAGACACAAAGATATCAAAGTCAACTGCTATGCTGAAAACAGGAAGGAGGGGGGGCAGAGGGGGTGGGAATTGGGGGAGGGCTAATTGACCGATGAGTGCATGTATCTGTCAACCACCCTGAAATCCTTCAAGATGTGTGACTGCAATGCACTAATAAAATAATAAAAAAGTGCATAACTCGATGACTCTTCATACAGTCACAGAAGCATGCAACCGGCAGCACAAAGGGCACCCAAGCCCTTTAGCCACCGCTCCCTCTCCTCGTCATCCCCACGCAGCCCTAGGCAGTCACCAACGTGTCCTGTCTCTAGGGGGTGCCTATTCTATTCCATTTCATATAAATGGCATCGCACAGCATGGGCTCTGTGGCTTCTTTCACTCAGCATGTCTTCACGGTTCATCACTCTGTGGCACAGGCCAGTGCTTTGTTCCTTTTTTTTTTTTTTTTTTTTTTGCGGTACCGGGGATTGAACGCAGGGGCATTCTACCTCCGCGCTACACCCCCGGCCCTATTTTTTTATGCTTTATTTTTGAAACCGGGTCTCACGAAGTTGCAGAGGGCCTCTCTAAGTAGAGAGAGAGACAGGGAGAGAGAGAGAGAGCTGAGGCTGTCCCCAAACCCGGATCCTTTGGTCTCCTCCTCCCAAAGTACTGGGATTACAAGCGTGCGCCACCACACCTGGCTGCTTTGTTCCTTTTTAAAGCTGAGTAACGGTCCACTCTGCGGCTCAACCGTGTTTTGTTTATCCATTTATCCACAGGTAGGCTTCTACATTAGCAGTGAATAATTGACTAGGTATTTATTAAAATTCATGGAAACACACGCACACACACACAAACTGTAAATTTTATTGTACATTGATTTTTCTTTTTTGGCACCGGGAGTTGAACCCAGGGGCATTCTACCCCCAGCCTTTTATGTTTTTTATTTTGAGACAGGGTCTCACTAAGTTACTGAGGCTGGCCTTGAACCTGTGATCCTCCTGTCTCAACCTCCCAAGTACTGGGAAAAGTCAGGCAGCCTCTGCTATTTACACTTGGGACATCTACCCCAGAAGCCTGACTGCCCTGGAAGAAGTCTGAGTATTGAGCCCGGCGTGGTGGTGCGTGCCTGTAATCTCAATACTTGGGAGGCTGAAACAGGAGGATCACAGGTTCACAGCCAGCCTCAGCTATTTAGTGAGGCCCTCCAAAACTTAGTGAGATCCTGTTTCAAAATAAAAATTAGAGCCGGGCATGGTGGCGCAGGCTTGTAATCCCAGTACTTGCGAGACTGAGACAGGAGGATCGCAGGTTTGCAGCCAGCCTCAGCTACTTAGTGAGGCTCTCTGCAACTTAGTGAGACCCTGTTTCAAAATAAAACATAAAAAATAGGGCTGGGGGTATAGCTCAGAGGTAGAACGCCCCAGGGTTTAATTCCAAGTATCACTAAATAAATACATATTAAAATTAAAAAATAGGGCTAGGGTTATAGCTTGGAGGTAGAATGCCTTTGGATTCAATCCCCGGTACCCCCCCCCCAATAGTAGTCTGAGTATGTCAGGGGTGGTGGCGCATGCCTGTCATCTCAATACTTGGGAAGCTGTAACAGGAGGATCATAGACTCGAGGCCAGCCTGCACAACTTAGTGAGACCTTGTTTTGCTTTTGTAATAGGGCTGGGGGAGCCGGGAGTGGTGGCACACGCCTGTAATCTCAGTGGTTGGGATGCTGAGACAGGAGGATCCACAGGTTTGAAGCCAGCCTCAGCAAATTAGTGAGGCTCTCAGCAACTAAGCCAGACCCAGTTTCCAAATAAAAAATAAAATAGGGCTGGGGGTGTAGCTCAGAGGTAGAACGCCCCTGGGGGTTCAATCCCTAGCACCAAAAAAAAAAAAAAAAGCTGTCACATGACCTGGGGGGAGAACAGAAAGACCAAAGAGGGGGGGGGGGGGGGGGGGGGATGGCTCTCAGGTGCCCAGGGGACAGTGAGAGCCCCGGTGAGAGCCGGATTAAGATGGCTTTAACCACTGCCCAGAGTGATCTGTTATTCAGCAAAAGATAAAGCACCTTCTTATCAGCTTCTCCTCCTGCAGTCTCACCAGCACTGCCAAACGCTAGGGACCTGTGGCCCAGAGAACACGAAGCCAGATGACCACCAAGGGCCTGGTGGCATGGCAACCGAACCTGCGCGCCGGGACCACCCAAGCCGGGCTCTTCACCTGGAAACAGGGCAGTATTGCTAAGAGCCTCTGAAGCTGAAATGAATGATTCCTGGGAGGGAATTTACAACCGGCAGCTCATTAGCCCAGAGGTAGGTTTTAACCCAGGGTGCAGGTATGATGGGGCACAGGTATGATGGGGCGCAGGTATGATGGGGCGCAGATGCCCCTTCCCCAGTGCCGAAAGGTAGCTGGTATACAGTGGTGACCTGCTTGTTTGCAGGTGGCCTGGCCAAACCCCACAGGGCAGGGGAGCGAGCCTCCCCTCCCTACACCCTAAGGAAAACAGTGTCCCTAAAAATAACAAACTGCAAACTGGACACAGTGGCACACACCTGTAATCCCACTACTTGGGAGGCTGAGACAGGAGGATCACAGGTTCGAGGCCAGCCTCAGCAATTTAGCAAGACCCTCAGCAACTTAATGAGACCCTGTTTCAAAATAAAAAAAAGTAGGGCTGGGGGTATAGCTCAGAGGTAGAATGCCCCTGGGATCAATCCCTAATACCAAAAAAAAAAAAAAAAAAGGCTTGTCATAGCCCAGCTTATGCGTTGTTTCAATTTTTCTTTTCTAATCAAATTACCACAATTGACACAAATTTAAGCAAATAGTTTCATTTTGGGTCATGGGGACTTGGTGTTGCAATCAAAGCTCTGAATTAAATTCCTGCACACACACAGTCATTAGGAGCACAATAAAACAGAACTACAGTGGCCCCGCTCCCCACAACACTAACAGGAAGTCTGGTTCACTTCCAAATTATATTTGGGCTCCACATGCAAAGGGTTCATTTTCATATGGGCAGAGAAAACAGAAATAAAGATCATTACAATAACCACACGAGACTAGCAATGCAATTAGAAAATAAACCATCCCCTAGCAGGCAAATTATTTTAATGTGTTTCAAGAACTGAATGCTCTGTATGGAATTAAAAACAAGGGGGGGGGGGAGAAAAGTAAGAAGAGGTAAGACAGAGAAATCTTTGTCATACAATTACAAAAACAAAAGCAACAAATTAAAACAAGTACAGACTTCAGCAACATTAGTAGCCAGAACAGACCCGATGCATTGGCAGATGTCTTCGTGGATTTGGAAGGGGACTGGTGGTTGATTATTAATCTCATTCAAGACCTTGCTCTTCCGCTCTGAGCGAACCTGTCAGACAGCTTCCATCACAACTCCCAGGGTGGAGCTGCTGTCCTCCAAGAACACTGACAGGAAGTTTTGCCTCTGTGCCCCCAAATAAGTACATTCATTTGACTAACTAAGGCAACCGGAAGACAGTCTCTTGAGCCCCCCCCCCCATTCTATCACAGCCACCTATTCTATCCACGTCAAAAGCAAAACACAGACGCGAGCAACTGCCCGGCTGGAGCCGAGGCTCTGCACAGTGCAAGGAGGGTCGGCTGTCTCAGTAACTCTGGTCCCTGCGGGTATCACATGATGACGTCTTCAAGGAAGGGGTGGAAGGGGTAGAGCAGGACCCCAGCCACATGTCTGATGGAGAAGTGACCCGCTGGGGAAGGTGACGTGCGGATCAGCCGCGGGTGTCGCTCTGACTCTGCACCCCGCTGAGGTAGGAGCTCCAGAAGAAGTGTGGAACTTGGGGATGCTGTCCATTCAGTGTCCTCTTGCTCAGCTGGGGCCCAGGACAGGCCATTGACCGGCTACGTGTGACCTTACAAAATTCGAGTTGTGCCAGATCGGCCACAGAGAAGGGCAAGGTGGAAGCGGAAGCCACGGGAGGCAAGGTCCTGGCGCCGACCATAGGACATTGGTTATCTGGACACATCAAGGGCTTGGAGGTTGGACATGAGGTCGAGAAGCCGGGCAGGCATTTTACAAAACAGTAATTAGCAAATTGTATCAAAAGTATCAAAACAGTCCAGAAAACTCTTAAAAACAGCCAGGCTTGGCAGATGCAGGGAGCAGGGTCCCTAGGGTACACGGAGCTGCGTCTCTCCTGGAGGCAGGTGCCATCGCTCCCTTCCATGGGGACACTGGGGGCCCGGGTGATGGCTGCGGCTCTCCCTGCAGGTCTGGGCGTGGCACTGAGTCCAGCTCAAAGCTCTGGGAGCCCAGGCCCGTGAGCTGCTGTTTGGGCCGGTGTCGGCCAAGCCCCCTGCAATGGGGACCAGGGTAAAGCGGGAGGCCGGTGACTCTAGGAGGGGACAATCGGGTGGCAGGGCCCTTTGATTTCCTGCACTGCTGCAAATCACTGAAGCATCCCTCTCACTCAGCGACCAGGTACTTGGAACCACAGGTTAATGTATCTGATCTCACAGAACAGGACCCTGGGCCCCGGAGGAGGGACTCCGCCCCACTTTGGCATTAGTTTCCCACCCCAAAAGCCAAAAAAACCCCCTGAGAGCTTCAAGGGTCTGTACTCAGTCCCGAGTCCCCTTATCACTAAGGGGGAGGCAGGGGCATTCAGAGTATAAATTGACACCTGAGGTTCTGCCGTGATCCACGTCTCCAAGCCCTGCCTGGGAGTCTTACTAAAACAGCAGAATGGCAAAATTGCCAACCGAAGGCTAAGCGCTCTGAGGCTGATCAGACACTCCATGTATATTTGCTGGTTTGTTTTTTTTTTTTTTTGAGACAAGGTCTTGCTATGCTGCCCAGGCCGGGTTCAAACTCCTGGACTCAAGCGATCCTCCTGCCTCAGCCTCCTGAGCAACCAAGTGTATTTTTAAACAGCAGAAAGACCACTGCAAATCGAAGCGTTTTTCAGCTTTCTAGTCTCCTTCCCTGCATCATTCTATTTACATCTTAAACTGGGTTCCAGCTCAGGTAAGGATGGAACCCCAAAGCTACAACTAATATTGAAGTTAAAACTCGAATTCTTTAAAAATGAGAAAAAGCAAAACCGGAATAAAAGCCTGCCATGCTTATTTTGAAAGACCAAGGGAAAAAAACCAAATCCACGTGTTCTGAAAGCTGCAGGCAGCTTGGAACCTCGACGGATTAACACTATAATGGCAGTGTGTGTTACTGGTCTTAGGATGGACTTGACACTGCAATACTGACTGTGCAATTCAAACACAGCCACCTGCTTAAGTACAGCCCAAGTGCTGCCCATCCTTGTCAGAAACTCCTTTCTCCCATTCTTAGTTGGACTGCACAGCGCAGTGAATTTCTGACTTAAAAATACAGGTAGCAAACCCGGCCCAAGTCCCGGCGCTTGGCTCTGTGCCTTTCCGCTGATCAAAAGCCTTCCTCAGCATGGGGCAGCCGCCACTGTGTGTGACTGACCCACAGGATGACCTTTACAGGCGAGTCCCCTCTCCCTGCAGTGGAACGCTCCCAGCCAGGAAAACTACAAACCACATTAGCATGGTCAGGAGAGATGTCACAAGACATGCGGTGCATGACATCGCATGTCACCCACGAGGCACCAGGAAACCAGGATAGAGGCCAGCATGCCACCCTTGTCCTGGGGCAAGCCCCAGCAGCAAAAGACTAGCTGACTTGGGCTAAAAATCAGTGGCACTCCTGTTCGCAATGCCAAAGCCACCCTGCTCTCCAAACCGCCCACAGAGCCTTTCAACGCACTCTCCCCGCCCTGACCTGGATTCTGGGTGAACGGCCTGTTTGTTCATGACCTGGGGAGAAAAGACGGCAGACATCACACCATGCCTTCTGAAGGGTCTTCGAGTGATAAAACCTCTCCTGGAATAGCAGGGGGTTGGCTCTGCAGAACGCATTTCATAGGCATCTGTGACAGGGAATGAAACAACAACAAAAAGTTTCAGGCTCAAGAAGTTTGGAAATGGTGGAGAGAAGGTTAACAGTGAATACAGGACTCGGAGCCTTCGAATACACTGAAGTGTTGAGTGCGATGGGAGGTCACAGCCTTCTGGTTTGCTGGTTACGCTTCTCAGAACCTCTCGACAGCTCCTAAGTCTCTCGGGACTCTGACCAAATGCACAGACTGCTTGCCTAGCTAGCAGAGCCAGTGACTTGGGCATCGAAGCTTTTGCTTTTTCTTCTTCCAATATCAAAGTTAACAATGCATCCTCAAGGTTTCTCATCTCTGCAGTCAGATCTTTGCTGAGCTACAGATCATGAATGCCTTCCTGGGCTCAGGATTAAAGCCGAGTGCTCTGTGCGATGTGAGTGTGGGCCGCAGTCTGACTCCAGAGAGACCTGTTCTAGAAACTCTGCAGGATCAGCGCAGGGCAGCTGCATGTGTCAACAGGAGCCAAATGAGCACCAACAGCTTACGCGGCTTGACAGAAGTCCCCACCTCGGAGCCTGACCATCATTCCGTGTGACCCTGTTGCTTAAGGAATGAGGGGGCAGATAAAGACTTGCTAAAGAATCTGCCTGGTACTGCAGACCCACGCAGCAGCAGACCCCTGGGACCTGGAGGTGCCACCTGAGCTGGGGGAGGGGCCTGATCACCTTCTTGGGGACCAGCGTGCTCGCCTGTGCACGGGGTGGGGGCTCCCCATGGCTCCTCAGAACTACGCCATGGGAGACAAGGGCAGGTTTTATAGCACTTGCTCTTTCTTTCCTGAGAAATAAAAGTAGATTTGGGGAGCTTGGTACATCAGTAATGTAAGAGTGGGTTTAGGGGGAAAAATAGATTACAGAATAATATTTATAAAGAACTTCATGCCATTTTTTCCCTTTCTTTCTTGTTTACCTATGATCTTTTAGAATTCAGGATTACCAGCCAGGAAAAATGGGATTTTTCAGGAACAAGTCAGCTGATAGAAATTGCAGCAAGAACAATTCTCTAGCAAAAAGTCCCCGGGGCTTGCCTCCCTCTCCAGGGAGCCGAGGGACCCTTGCCCGCTCCTTGCCCTGTACCCTCACTTACAAAAGAAACAGGCTCGCCCTTGCCCGTGACTGCCCAGTGCGGCTGGTGCTCCTGAGTGACAGAATGGGCTCAAATACAGTCCCCAACACCCCTCCTCCCAGCCCCACTCCTAGGAGTTTTGGATCTGATCATTTTAAGCAGGGCCTTGGAGTCTCTATTTAATTAAATTTAATTAATTAATTAATTAATTAATTTTGCGGTACTGGGGATTGAACCCAGGGGCAGTCTACCTCTGAGCTACACTCCCAGCCCTATTTTTATTTTGAAACAGGGTCTCACTAGGTTGATGAGTCTTACTACTTGCGGAGGCTGGTCTTGAACCTGTGATCCTCCTGTCTCAGCCTCCCAAGTACTGGGATGACAGGCATGCACCACCACGCCCAGCTGGAGTCTGTATTTTTAAAGCCAGGTTAAGGGAGGCTCAGATTAAGTGGCCTGAAATATCCCTTCAAGGCCCTTAATTTCACTACAAAAATGCCCACATAACCTGTGTGCTCTCGGGGGACAGTGAAGGGGACCTTTGGGGATCTGTCACATGGAAAGGCAGCCTGTGCAGACATAAGGGGCTAGTCACTGCCTGGGCCCAGGTTTAGTTATTCAAGCAAGATAATGTGCAAAGTTAAGCATCATATTTAATTGGTTACTGTGATATCATAGAAATACCAAGAATCATAAAAGTAAAAAAAAGCCGCTCAGGGGTCGGCAGAGCTTCCGGGGTCCTCAGGAGCGGCAGTGGCGGTCACTACGCGCTGTCCTGGTGCCGCTTGCCCCTGCCCTTCTTCTTCTTGTCCTCCAGTGGCGGCTTCAGGGCGCAGACGCAGGCAGACACGCCGGCGATGGCCTTGGGCAGGTCGGGGCCGCGGCTCCACCTGTCGGCCTCTCGGTCGTACACCTGCACGGTCTTGGAGAAGGCGGTGTTCTCCCAGCTGTAGCCGCCCAGGATGTAGATGCGGCCCTCCCACACGGCCACGCCGGACTCGCTGTTGGCGTGCAGCAGCGGCGCCACGCGGGTCCACTGGTTGCACTGCGGGCTGTAGGCCTCCACGCCCAGCACGTCGAAGCGCTCCATGGACTCGATGTTGTCGTCGCTGCCGCCGATGGCGTAGATGCTGTCGCCCAGGCTGCACATGCTGTGCCAGCCGCGCGCCGTGCTCATGGGCCGCCGCTCCTCCCACACGTCCGTCCGGTGGTCGTAGCACAGCAGGTTCTTGCGGTATGGGCCGATCTGGTAGTCGTGGCCCCCGGAGATGTACACGAAGTCCTTGTAGATGGTCCCCGCGTGGCCGTAGGTGAACCTGTGGGGACCAGAGGACAGACAGGGGGCTCAGTGCTGCGCTGAGCTTCACCGCTGAGCGCCGGGCCTGTCTTTGTGTGGATCGGGGCAACCTCCCCATCGGGGGCTTGTGAGGATTTAAGGAGTAAACCCAGGGAGCCCCCACCAGCGCTTCAGAGGCAGCAGCTGCTGTTAGACGGGGCGCAGGAAGCAGGAAAGTGGGCGCTCCAAATCTCCTGTTCTCCAAGTCTCCACTTCCCCATCTGGGACATTCAGTCAACAGGGCTGCGACCCTTTTCTAGTGCCGGGAAAGGACCCCAGCAATGTGCTATTTAGGCACACACCGACACCTGATCGAACAGCACAGCAGCTGAAGGCAAGAGACCATTCCAACCACAGGGCGTTCTGACAAAGCTGGAGACCGGGAAATCAGCAGCGGGGGCAGCATTTGTCAAAACCCACTAGGGAACAGGCTGACGACACAAAGGCTGGACCCTCGTGCAGTTAATAGTAACATCCCAGCACTGGCTCTCGCGGCGGCGAAGGTCGCCCCAATGCAGGATGCTCGGAAGCTCACAGGAGAATCCAAGTGTGAGAGAAGAGGTGCGCAGGGAACCTCTGTGCTTTCTGTGCAATTTTCTGTCATCCTAAAACTCCTCAAAGCACTAAATATATTGAAAAGAAACAAAGCCCAGAGAACAAGGCCACGCACTTTGGGCAGCGGTGACTCAGCCAGGAGACAGGGGTGCAGGGCGTGCGCAGCGTCCACGGCGGCACCGGCCTGGGGCAGGCCGCAGTGACCGGGCAGGGGCTGTGGGTTCGTGGAGGCCCCATTGCACAAGCGGGACAGTGTGTGAAAGAAGAAATGAGTATGTGGGTTAAATAGACGCGGGCCACGCATGCACTGACAACAGCATCCTGGACTGTGTGCATTCCGACTCTGGGCCAAGTCCACGTGGAAGAACTCAAGAATAATGCAGCTGCTGGAGTGTTTGTGGTACTTAATCACACTGGCTGGCCAGTGGCAGCGGTGACCACAGGTGCTCTCAACACTACCCAGGCTTTACTTCTCCATCTGGAAAATGGGGTGATAAAGTACCCCAACTTAGGGAGACCAAGGGTCCTGGTTGGCCTAGGACAGGCCGGGATTCATACCACTGACCCTGACTGAGGTGACAAGTCACACAGGACACCTACCTCTCCACCTGTCGGGCTGCTTTGGGCACCCAGCGACTCAGCGCATCAAGCGCCGGGCCTGGCAGGACGCAGAGCGGTCCACGCTGCTGTGAGGGAGGGGACTGCTGGTCACTTGCCGGAGGTGTCCAGGCCCGCACCTCTGGCTTCTTGGGACTTCTACATAAAGGCCACCATCTGTCTAGGAACTGGAGGGGCGAGGACTCATGCCCCAACTGTGATGGGTACGGCACATGCCTGTAATCCCAGTATTTGGGAGGCTAAGATAGGAGGCTTGCAGTTTTGAGGCCAACCTCAGCAATTTAGTGAGACTCTCAGTAATGTAGGGAGACCCTGTTTCAAAACAAAAAATACAAAGGGCTGAGGGTGTGGCTCGGAGGGAGAATGCCTCTGGGTTCAACCTCTAGTGCCACAAAAAAAAAAAAAAAACCCACAACACAGGTACACTTGTACCCTGCACACCCTTCTAACTCTCGGGGACAAAGTCCCCAAGACACCTGGACGCCTGTCACAGCAAGACTGGCTCAGGGAGCTGATAAAGCACATGGTGTGCACCTTCTGCTAGCCGCCGACAGTGACAGTGACAGTAACGAGTGCTCACACAGCCCCGCTACCCCAGTGACTGTGGCGAGCGCTCACACAGCCCCGCTGCCCCAGTGACAGTGGCGAGTGTTCACACAGCCCTGCTGCACCAGGGAGGCGGGAGGCGAGGTGCTGCTCCCTGGGGTGTCTCCTGAGGGATGTCACTGGAACCTCACCGAGCCTTCCCACAATGCTGCGGGGCAGGTACGATGAAGAAGTTCAGAGGTACTCCTCCTGCCCAGACCCAGTGGACCGTCCAGTAAATCCCTTTGTCACAACTTGATAGTCATCTCGGAAGCGCAGGAAATGTACAGACTCAAACTGGGGGACGCCTGTGTGGGCAGCAGAGCTGACACACCCTGACCATCTGAAGCCAGAGCCGGGCTCCCCACCGCCATGCCCTGGGCCCCTCAGGCTCTCCCCGCTGCTGTGTGCAAGCCAGGAGATCTCCCCCGAGAACTGGAGGCCGAAAACCCCAGAACGCGATTGGGCTGACTATCCCATAAAAGGTCGCGCTGGAAGGGTCGGCGGCAGACCCTCGTCACCTTGGCAAGCCAGCCACGTAGGACCAGGAGTCGGTCTTGGGACTGTAGGTCTCCACCGAAGAGAGCGCTCCATTCTCGTTCCGGCCACCGACAGCCACCAGCATGTCTTCGATGGAGGCAAGGTAGAAGTCCACACGGCGCTGGTTCATGGAGGCCACCTGTGGAAGCGAGACACCTGTCCTTCCCTTCCCCGAACCCAGGACCGCGCCGTCACGGGGCAGGGCGTTCTCCAACTGTGTCTGCTGAGCATGTGGCCCAGGAGGTGAACAGCGGCTCCATGAGCTTGCGAGAAAGGAGCCCAGCCAGAGGAGAGAGGAGCCCTTGGGTGGGACTGCTCAGAGCCCCTGAGGTCTCCTTAAGACACTCGAATCCCCGAGAGGGGGACAGGATGCATGGCTTCCCAAACTTGTTTGGCCACATGGTCAGCCTCGTGGACTAGGACTCCACAGGACACACAGTTTAGAGCTGCCTAGTTAGCAGTCTAAATAAAAAAAAAAAAATCATCTTTCCCTCCTCCCCTCCACCACATATTTAAGAGAACTAACGCGGATTGCCATTCATGTTATCAGAGCAGAAAGTGGAGCTCGAAGGAAGTTAAAAGTCAAAGACCCCATGTGTTTTCCCTTTTCTTTTTCTAATAATCCCAGCAGAACACATAAATGAATGAGTCCCGCACGAGGTGATGCATCCGGGCTGCCACCGCCACGAAGCTTTTGAGGACAGACTCCAGAGCTGGAGCCTGCTTCTAGTGGCCCGCCAGCCCATGGTTGTAGATTTTTTTTTTCTTTTGTGGTGCTGGGGATTGAACCCGGGGCTCGCACATGCTAGGCAAGCACTTTACCACTGAGCTACACCCCCAGCCCTTTCAAAATTTTACTTTGAGACAGGGTCTCGCTAAGTTGCCCAGGCTGGCTTTGAACTTGCAATCCTCCTGCCTCAGCCTCCCACGTAGCTGGGATTACAGGTGTGCGCTGCCACACCCGGCTTGGTTTGAGATTTTTTGAGCATAACATTGAAAGGTTATCTGGCATCCGTTCTGAGTGTTAAGCTCAGAAAAACACCAAGTTAGGTAGTAGTACGGAGGTGTGACTATAAAGACTGAGACAGATTCTCACGGGGGGGGGGGGTCCGCAGAGGGCTCGCGGCAGAGGGGCACCTTCCCCAGGCCAGATACATGTCAATCAACGTGGCTGCAGCCCCCAGCCCTAGAAGGCCAAGTGCACTTCCAGAGGGGAACATGAGATGTGGTGGGTGGGGAGACCAGCCTGAGATCCCCAGTGATGCTTAGCCATGTTGGGATGTGACCGTGGGTCTGACATGCAGGCTCCTGCTCTCCCCAGAATCGGGCCCCGAGACCTGCCCAGGGCCGGGGGGCGCTCTGTTGAAGCAGCTCCCTAACCTCCGCACAGGAGGAGCTCGGCGGAGACTGCGACAGCTACAACCTGGCAGCCAGGAGCCTTGTGTGGCCATTTATACTCAAGTGTAATTAAAATTAAATAAAAAATTTGGTTCCTCAGTCTTGCTGGCCACAACTCAGGCACTCAGTGGCCACAGGACCGTGGCCCAGTGGTGGACGGCTCAGACACGGGACATTTCCACCAGCGGAGTTCTGTGGCACCACGCCGACCCCTCAGAGGGTCAGCCCTGGCTCCATCTGGCCAGAGCACAGACAGGGGAGGGTGGCATCATGTGGCTCGTTGCTTTATCGTCACACCCCGTGAGAAGCAGGACAGTTGTCAAGGCCCAAGAGGAGGAAGGGGAAGTCAAGGCTAGGTTAACAAATCAAAAGAGGCCTCAAGAGAAAAGAAATAATCTGGCTTTAATCTCACCTTGATCCACTGTTTACAGCGGGGGTCATACCTATAAAGAAGATTGGAGGCCGCGTCCCCTCCGTTGTCCCGCGAGAAGCTGCCGCCCGCGATGAAGATGAAGCCCCCCAGCACGGCGACACAGTGGTGGCTCCGCCGCGCCGGCAGGGGCGTCTCCTTCACCCACTGCTCGCTCCGGGCGTCCAGGTAGCAGGTGTCGTCGCTGAGCTCCAGGCAGCGCTCGGAGACCTCGCCTCCCACGAACAGCAGGCGCTCCTCGTTGGTGCGCAGCGCGGTGCGCTTGGTCTGCATGACGGGCTGGGCCGCCAGGCTGTTGTGGTAGCGCACGGCCTCCTCGATGAAGCCCTCGCAGTCGGCCTCCCGCGGCAGCAGCGAGCACACGGCCGGCTTGACGCGGTGCAGCAGGTCGTTCTTGGGGATGAGCGGGAAGTGGATGTTCTCCAGCACGCGGTAGGCGTGCGCCTCGCGCTCCGGCTGCTGCGTCAGCCACTGCAGGGCGGCCTGCAGCAGGTCGTGCTCGCACTCGCGCTGCACCTGGCTGCTGCTCAGGTAGACGCACAGCTTCTGCATGGAGACGTTCTGCAGGAAGTCGGGCGTGAAGGACAGCGTGCCGAAGTGGCTCAGCACGAAGCCGTCGATGAAGGCGTCGAGCCGCTTCAGACTGTAGATGGAGGCCAGCTCCTGCAGGTACAGGTAGTTGTCCTCGCTCACCTCCTGCTCCAGGTACTCACAGCAGAAGTCCACCACCGCCCAGATCTGCAGCAGGTGTGCCGTCTCCAGGATGTAGTCGATGTTGCCGCCGTCCAGCGCCAACTCCCCGCTGTACAGAAAGTCCACCACGGCCTTGAGGCCCACGTAGGAGGCGCCGATCAGCTCCACCTCCTTCTGGAAAGCCTCCCGCATGCCCAGGGTGAACATGGAGTTGAAGTAGTCGCTGCACACGGCCAGCAGGTTGCGGTGGGCGGGCACGCGCTGCTCATCGGCCACCAGGACCACGTCACAGAAGAGGCCCCGGAGGCGCTGCTCGTTGAGCCGCTGCAGCACCGTGGTCGAGTGGTCGGCCCAGCGGTACACCTGCGACAGAGAAGGCGTGTCAGGGAGAGGAAGCACCTGCAGCCTGCCTGGGGGGCCTGCTGCCAACCCAAGGTGTGCAGCCAGCATCTCAGGTAAAGTGCAGGTAAGAGACCAGGTATAAAATACCAGGTGTGTGCTGTTTTCTTCCTCCCTCTCTGCTTTTTTTTTTGGTGATAACTGGGGCTCCAACCCAGGGGCATTCTACCTCCGAGCTACACCCCCAGCCCTTTTCATTTTTTGATTTGAAACAGGGTCTTGCTAGGTTGCTGAGAGTCTCACTTATAAGTGAGCACCACCTGCCCAGCTTCTTTTTTTGTGTGTGTGTGGAGGGGGTACTGGGGATTGAACCCAGGGGCATTCTACCTCTGAGCTACACCCCCAGTCCTGTTTTATTTTGAAACAGCATCTCAGTAAGTCACATGGGGCCTAGCTAAGTTGCTGATGCTGGCTGCGAACCTGCGCTCCTCCTATCTCAGTCTCTCAAGTGCTGGGATCACAGGCGTGCACCACCATGCCCGACTGGCTTCTCCTTTTTTATACATACAATTTCTTTTTTTTTTTTTTTTTGTGGTACCGGGGATTGAACGCAGGGGCATTCTACCTCCGCGCTACGCCCCCGGCCCTATTTTTTTTTTTATACTTTATCTTGAAACCGGGTCTCACGAAGTTGCGGAGGGCCTAAGGAGAGAGAGACAGAGAGAGAGACAGAGAGAGAGAGAGCTGAGGCTGGCCGCAAACCCAGATCCTCCGGTCTCCGCCTCCCAAAGTACTGGGATTACAAGCGTGCGCCACCACGCCCGGCTATACATACAATTTCTAAAAACTTTGTGCTTTCTCTTCCCCCTCGTCTTCTTTCTTTTTTATAAAGGGAATTCTAAAAGCTTTCTTTTCTTTTTCCTTCTCTCCTTCTCCCCGCTTCCCTCCTTTCTTCTCCCCTCTCCCTCCTTCCTTCCAGGTATGACATGTAGGTTTGAAAAATGCTGTTGTATAAAGTGCAGAGCTTGGCCGGGCATGGTGGCGCACGCTTGTAATCCCAGGACTTTGGGAGGCGGAGACCGGAGGATCCGGGTTCGCGGCCAGCCTCAGCTCTCTCTCTCTCTCTCTCTCTCTGTCTCTCTCTCTCCTTAGTGAGGCCCTCCGCAACTTTGTGAGACCTGGTTTCAAAATAAAGTATAAAAAAACAGGGCTGGGGATGTAGCGCGGGGGTAGAACACCCCTGGGTTCAATCCCCGGTACCGCAAAAAAAAAAAAGTGCAGAGCTCAGGGCGAAGGCCCTACACTCGAGTGGACTCTGGGCTGGGACCTCGGCTCTGCCGCATACTGGCTGTACTGTCTCGGGTAAGTTGTGGCCCCTCTCTGGGCTTCCCCCTCCTCATCTGGTCAAGTGGACAAGGGTGCTGATCACTTAGCTTCAGGGAGTTTGGGAGACAGACATGGCAAAGAGCAAAAGCCTGAGAAATGTGAGCTGTTATGGCTGCCATCTCCCAGCAAGGCTCTGGGCTGAGAAAGACGGCTCGGTCTGTCCCACAGTGCCCAGTGCACTGTCACACCACAGGGCACAGCCCCATTGCTACTGCTCAGTCCGAGGAGGTGGCAGACAATGTATTCAACTAAGGTGCCCTGGGGTCCACTCTGAGAAATGTGGCTTCACCACCTGCTTCAGGCTAAGGAAACGCTGCATGTGAGGCGCAGGAGCGTGGCCACTCCCTGGGGTCATCGTGCGCCACACGCTGCACTGTGTACCCCACACGCTCTCCCCACCGACCGTGTGAGAATCTCCATGGTTGGTCCAGGTGAGGAAAACAGAGGTTCAGAGACTGAGGAACTTGGCCAACATCCCACAGGGACTGAACCTGGGCCTGATGGGGTCAGCGTTAATCACCATGCTATACGGGAACACAGAAATTTAACATGAGTAATACAAATGCATCAGCTTGAAGAACTCAAGCCGGCAGGCGACGACTGAGCGCTAAGTGCCCTTCAGTGCTCTAGAAGGTATGACGATACGTCAGAACCAGACCAGAAGTTCTGAGCCCTGGGAGGAGTAAGCAGCCAGACTTCCGGGACACTGCACCCTGCTTTATTTACTCACTATATAAAAAGAAAAAACCCCAGACCATTCAAAAATAGTATATAGTAACCGGTCTGTTCAAGGGGAAAAAGAACCGGCCCGCATTAAACCTGAGAAGGGGAAGTGTGGAGGGAAGAAAAAAACAGATGGCGGCGGGCTCACCGGGTGCTGGCGCCCGCCCCCTGGGTTCCCTCAGTCACCTCTCAACATGTGTCCTGCGGCAGCCGGTCCTTTCTTCTTCCCTCCCAAATCTGAGCTTTACTGCTGCTGCTTTGGTGACTGAGGGACTGTGGTGCCCCCACATGTGGCCGATTCCAGCATCAATCACTGTCTATTACAGGAGCAGCAGGACCCTCCCAGCCTGTTCAGTATGCCCAACAGCTGCTACCTAAGGCTCCTCCCTTCCCTGCTCAGAGGACTCCCAACAGATCCTACCTAAGGCTCCTCCCTTCCCCGCTCAGAGGACTCCCAACAGATCCTATCTGAGGCTACTCCCTTCCCCACTCAGAGGACTCCCAACAGCTGCTGCCTAAGGCTGCTCCCTTCCCTGCTGAAGGGCAGGCCCTGCTGCTCTTCCAGGACACCGGGGCTTTTCAGGGGCCACCTGCGGGGGGATCTGTTTATTCTGGTCACTTACAGAGAGAGGCAGGCAGGCAGGCCTAGTTTGGGCTTCTAATGAAGCAGGAATGGTCCGGGCCCTGTTGGGGTGCAGGCTGAACGAAGTTAAGAAGCACCACAGGGGCAGGTGACAGAGCAAAGGCCTCATGTCCCCAGAACAGCAGGTGAGGGGTGTCCACTGGCCCGCCTGGCCCCTTGTGGCTCTAAAATGACGAGGGTGCTGGACCTGGCGCTCAGATGGAAGGACACATGTCACAGGGAAACAGCCTGGGGCACTGGGGAAAGCCCCGGACAGCACTGCACAAGGCTGTATGATCCAGTGGCCAGGGCAGGGAGAGGGACAGCCTCTGTCTGTCCCAGGCTCCTTGCCTCCTCCTCTGCCTGGGCCTTGACCACAGCCTGCTTCACAGGTGACAACTTTCAAAACACACGCACGTGATTTCCCCAATTTTTTTGTACTGGGGATAGAACCCAGGGGCATTCTATCTCTGAGTTACACCCCCAGGGCTATTTTATTTTTATTTTGAAACAGGGTCTCCCTAGGTTGATGAGTCTACTTGCTAAGGTTGTCCTTGAACCTGTAGTCCTCCTCCCAAATACTGGGATAACAGGCCTGCACCACCACACCCAGCTGATTCCCAATTTTAAGGGGACATGAATAACAGAATTTTGGCATTTCGGGTCATTTAGAAGCTCCAGCTCCCGACACGCACTGCTGGCGCCAGCCCTGTCCAATCCTTGGCTTCAGTGCATTCTCAAATGCAAGGCCAGGTGGTGGAGAAACACAGGTGGTCGGGGAGTGCCAGGAGAACGCTCCAGGCCCGGGGTGCTCCCTCCTAATGACCTGGCAGCACAGCCTGGGGGCGGCGGGCCTAAGCGAACAGGGGCGCTCCTGCAGCAGGCTGCTCCACCAAGCAGCCCACACGACCGGCTGGAGGCCTCCCTGTGTCAGAGGCTCCATGCTGAGCCAACTGAGCCAAAGCGGCCAGGCGCACCGGAGCTTCACCTCAATCCAGTTCAGAGCAGCAGAAACTGCATCTGAGAGGCTGGGAGAGCAGCTGTGCTGTGTTTCCCCATCTGGCTGCTGGCTACATGGGTGTGTTTAATGTCTAAAAATGCAAGGTACACTCAGGAACTACACACACACACACACACACACACACACACGTTAGAGACACAAATACAATCAACCAAGGGACAGAGAACCCCTATTCCTAAAAGCTTCCATTCAGTGAACAACCAACTAAGAATCTGGCGCTAAAGGACAAAGATTTCTAGTGCTATCAAACTTAGAAAGCGACACTGTCTCTGCAGCCAGGGTCGGGAACAAAGCTCCTTTGAGCGCGCAGCCGGACCTTTCTGGGCTTTCACATGAGATAAAGCGAGGCTTGGCGGGAGCCCTCTCGGTAAACTCAGCTGGCAACAGGAGGCTGTTTCTCAGGGGAACCAACCTCTTCTAACATGACACCCCGTTTTTCTTTTATGTGCATCTGCAGAGCCTCCTCCCCTTTCTCAAGCCTCCAGGCTGCTCACAACGCCCTTTCTCCAATGCAGCATCTCTCCATCTTTTTTCCCATAAGAAACCTTCCCCCAGGAATTCTACCACCACTGGCAGGCTCTATCTGCCCAGGCAATGTATGCCTTGTGTGCTTTGCACGCAAAAAAGTAAGCTGCTTTCTGCACCCCAAGAACCAATTTTCACCCCCTTGGGGGTGATATCACCCTCATCAAGAATGCAGGATCTGAGGCAACATAAAACTTAATTTCCAAAGGGGACATTTTTTAAAAAAATGGGGCATTTCTAGTATTTGTAATTAGGAGCTGTGGGGAGTCTGAGACAGGATCACTTCCCAGGCCTCAGGTGGGGCCAGGCAAGCCATTCCCAAAGACTCCTCCCCCACATCCCTCAGGCGATTCTCAGGCAGCCAGCCTGACCAGGGCTGGCAGAGGGTCCTGGGGAACCCATCCTGGCTCCCTCTTGGGGACCCCGAGTCCTGAGCAAGGAAGAGGACTTCAGGTCCCTGACATCAGGGTCATAGGCTGGGTTCTCCATGGACCACCCCTGGAGTTGCTGAGCCCACACAGGGACAGAAATCTGATGGTCCCGATCCTGTCCCATCTGCCTCCTAGAGTTGACACATGAGTGAGTGAGGCTGCCACAGGGGAAGGAAGCTGAGGGATGCCACCCTGGAAAAGGGAGACGTCAGCCATCCTGTCGCAGACATCCCTCGCCCTCTGGGCCGTCTCTGGTTTTATGATGCATTCCGCTCAGCGTTAGAGATTAACAACATCAATAACAGACCAAGGGTCTGCGTGTGAGGATGAGGTAACCGGAAGTACTCTCGCGCTTTAGAGGCAGTGTGCAGGGGAGGTGAGTGACGGCTTACAGACCTTTGACGACTCGCTGATCTTGTAGGGCCGGGACACGCGCGTCTGCCTGCTTCCCTCCATCGTAAGAGATCGCGGCCCTACAACAAGAACAGGATTTCTGAGTGTGTAGAATTAACTCTAGATTATTCATTCATTGCAGGCATTGGTGGCAGATACCCAGGACAAGAACTGCAGGGACAGTCACGGGAGAGAAGGGTGTATCACATACAGCTTGTTGACACTGTGAGTTGAAAATCAGGGTGTCAGGACTGTTTAGAACATTTAACTAGTGTTCCTTTATCATCTAAAATTGGACTACATCATGTCATTTGGCCCATGTCTCATAAATACCCCCCTTTTTTTGGTAGTGTGAATTAACCCAGGGGCATTCTACCCCAGCCCTTTTTATATTTTGTTTTGAAACAGGGTCTCACTAGGTTGCTAACTTGCTGAGTCTGGCTTTGAACCTGTGATCCTCCTGTTTCAGTCTCTCAAGTGCTAGGATAACAGGCGTGTGCCACCACACTGGGCTAAATACCCACCTTTTGATGCTTCATCTAAACTAGGCCTTTTGGCTAGATCAAGGTTATAACAATAATAGTTATTATTTCAGAACCCAGACTACAGCTCTGGAACTGAGCTAAGAGACGTCCACGTGCCATCCACTCTAACTCCAGCTACTACTCAGCCACAGATGAGGAACCTGAGATGTGGTCACAACGCTCATCAATAGCTGGCAATCAGACCAGGGTCTGCCCACCTTCAACACCTAGGCCCTTCGCCTGCACACACCAAGCGAGGCCCAGACCTCCCAAGCAGACATCCATCACAATGAAGTTAAGGATGTGGCGCAGGGATGATACTACCAGGTGTGAGATACATTCTAGACACACACACACACACTCTGTCCTTAGGTCTTCTGTTTGTTCACTCTCAGCCCTGCTACAACCTCACAAGGCCAGTGCTATTTTTCTGCCTGACCATGGGGAGAAAGCCCATAGGCAGGAAGCCTCCACTGGGGTCTATGCCCTGCCTTGAACGTAAACATCAACAAGTGTGCTAACCTCACTGAACCCCATGGTCAAATCCACAGAATGCGCTGGTGCACCAGGCAGTATTAAGGGTTCTACCAGGGTTGAAATGCCAAGCAACTCGTTAACAGCCAAGCCTTACAGGAGTCTTAAGAGGACTGGGAGGGCACACTTCCGAACAACTGAGCTAAGGACCTGGGCTCTGGTCACAATGGGATTGAGGGTTGGAGAAGGAATTGTTGCTAGTTGAGTCTAGAAGAATGACTTTGTTACCTACTGAACAAACAGCTTTTGCTAATAAAACACAATGTAACAAGAAGTTAGCATTACTGTTACCATTAATGGGAACACTGGAGGGGTTGCTGTTCCCATGGGAGGAATAAATTTGGGCACATTCCATCCGGCCCAACTCCCCCTGGGGAAGAAAGAGGCAACTTCTTCTGCCTAGACAAACTAGCAACTTTGTGACCAAGACAAGCTATACCCACCCCCAGTCTTCTTGACAGCCCCTAGGCTGCTGGGAGGCCTAAGGAGGAAAAGGAAGATCAACATTCATGAAGTGCCTACTGCATACCCCGACTTCCTCCTTTGACCTTGGCCCTCTGCTACAGGGATATCTTCACACACACACACACACCCAGGTTGCTGAGGGGCTCGCCCAAGGTCACACAGCAGAAAACACAGGTACCCTCTCTCCACGCACACCCCCAGCCAGGGCTCATTTATGCCCTCAAACAAGCTTTCTTTTCTAGGCCAAGATATCTAGAGAGAGTTCCCCGGCGCTGGAGGCTGCCTTTTGTCTCCGGGCCAGGGGTTTGGGTTGATTTCTCCCGGAGTGTTGATGTCAGCTGCTTCCTGTGCTTTTTGGAAGCAGGTGAAGGGTCAAGGCCATCTCCATACACAGTGAGGATCCCGTTACGCGTAAAAGGCCCTTCGGTAACGGGAACAGAGCCCACGTCCGGGACAGAAGGGTCCCGGGGGAGCCTCCGACCTCAGCGGGGAAGGAAATACTACGCGGCCGGAACCCGCCCGGCGGCCGGTAGCACTCACCGTCCCGGGGACGCCGCTGTCGCCCGTTCCGACCCGGCCCCGCTGGCGGAGCGGCTGGCACCACCGCGGCCGGGCAGGCTGGAGCGGAGCGGGGAGGCGGAGGAGGCGGAGCGGGACGCGCGGGGGCCGCGGCGGGCAGCGGCACTCACCTGCGGCCCGCGGGCCGGCGCACAGGCCGCACCTGTCGCACCTGCGGGGCGGCGGCCTCTTCCTGCGCGGAGCCGGGTCCGCGCCCCCGCCGCCCCGCCCGGGCACAAAGGGACGCGGGTCCCCGCTCGTTCCCCGGCGGCCCGCACGCCGCGTGTCCCGACGACAGGGCAGGGCGGGGCGGGGCGGGGCAGGCCCACCTGGGCGCTAGGGCGCAGGCGGCGGGCGGGCGGCGCATCGGCGGGGCGCGGGAGCCAGAGCCCCCGGGCCGGACCGCGGCGCGGCCATGGCTCCGCCAGGAAGTGCGAGCGGGGCGGAGCGGCACGGCCAATGGCGGCGGGCGGGGGAGGCGGGGCGGGGCCTGCGTGAGGGGGCGGGGCCGAGGGGGGACGGAGGCGCGGCCAATGGCGGCGGGCGGGGGAGGCGGGGC
>PVJS01034189.1:0-12186 GCA_004027185.1 Glis glis | reverse complement strand
GTCTCCGCCTCCCAAAGTACTGGGATTACAAGCGTGCGCCACCACGCCCGGCTGTTCTTTATTTTGAAACAGGGTCTCACTAGGTTGCTGAGGGCCTCACTAAGTAGCTGAGGCTAGCTGAGAACCTGCGATCCTCCTATCTCTGCCTCCCAAGTACTGGGATTACAAGCGTGCACCACTACGCCTGGCTCAGTTATCTGTTCTGAAACTGATGGCTTTTGGGAATCATCCCTGAAGGAAGCTTCTTAGAGCTCAGCTGTATTTTATTTTATTTATTTTGGTGGTACTAAGGATTGAACCCAGGGGCATTCTACCTTTGAGCTATACCCCCAGACCCCCAGCCCTTTTTTTTTTTTTTTTTTGTAGTACAAGGGATTAAACCCAGAGGCATTTTACCTCTGAATTATACTCCCAGCCCTTTTTATATCTTTTGTTTTAAAACAGGGACTCATTAGGTTACTGAGAGTCTCACTAAGTATGCTGAGGCTGATCTTGAACCTGCGATCCTCCTGGGATTGCAGATATGTGACACCATACCTGGCACCCCCAGCCCATTTTATTTTATTTTATTTTATTTTATTTATCATGTTTTATTTTATTCTCATGTTTTATTTTTGTGTGGTACTGCAGATTGAACCCAGGGGCATTCTACCACTGAGCTATACTCCCAGCCCTATTTCATTTTTTTATTTTGAAATGGTCTCACTAAGTTGTGGAGGGCCTAAGTAGCTGAGGCTGGCCAGGAACCTGTGATCCTCCTATCTCAGCCTCCTAGGTACTAGGATTACAAGCATGCGCCACCACGCCTGGCTTTATTTTTTGTTTCGAAATAATGTCTCACTAGTTTGCTGAGAGTTGCTGAGGCTGTCCTTGAACCTGTGATACTCATGTCTCAGCCTCCCAAGTACTGGGATTACAGGTGTATGCCACCGCTCCCAGCTACAGTATTTTTTAAATTTAATTAATTAATTATAGTCCTGGAGATTGAACCCAGGGCCTTATGCATGCTAAGCAACACTACCACTGAGCTACATTCCCAGCCTTTTTTTTTTTTTTTTTTTTTTGGGTGCTGGGCATTGAACCCAGGGTATTCTACTTTTGAGCTACACCCCCAGACCTTTTTTAATTTTTGTTTTGAAACACGGTCTTGGTAGGTTGCTGAGAGTCTTGCTAAGTTAACTGAGGCTATCGAACCTTTGAACCTCCTTACTCAGTCTCAAGTACTGGGATTACAGTCATATATGACCATGTCCGGCTCCAATAAAGTTTTATAATTTTTCTATAAAGACCACAAAAAGAACCAGGTGTGATGGCCCAGGCCTATAACCCTAGTACTTGAGAGGCTGACAGGAGATTGCAGATTTGTGGCCAGCCTCAGCAGCTTAGCAAGCCCTCCACAACTTAGTGAGACCCTGTTTCCAAATAAAAAAAAGTAAAACATGGCTGGGGGTGTAGCTCAGAGGTAGAATAACCTTGGGTCCAATTCCAGCATCACACAGATACACAAAATAATAATAAAATAAAATGAAATAAGGCTGGGGGCTTGGCGTGGTGACAGAGTCTTGTAATCCCAGTACTTGGGAGACTGAGACCGGAGGATCGCAGGTTCATGGCCAGCCTCAGCTACTTAGTGAGGCCCTCCGCAACTTAGTGAGACCCTGTTTCAATATAAAGAATAAAAAATCGAGCCGGGCGTGGTGGCGCACGCTTGTAATCCCAGCACTTGGGAGGCTGAGACAGGAGGATCACAGGTTCGAAGCCAGCCTCAGCAACTTAGTGAGACCCTGTTTCCAAATAAGAAATAAAATTGGGTTGGGGGTATAACTTGGAGGTAGAATGCCTCTGGGTTCCATCCCCAGTACCAAAAAAAAAAAAAAGAATAAAAAATCGGGATGGGGGTATAGCTTGGAGGTAGAATGCCCCTAGGTTCAATCCCCAGCACCACAAAAAAAAGAAAAAGAAATAAGGCTGGGGCTGTAGCTCAGGGGCATAATGCCCTGGGTTTAATCCCTAGTACTACATTCACACAAAAAAAGGCCACATAAAGCTGGGTGCAGTGGCTCATGCCTAGGTTTGAGGCCAGCGTTTCTGTAACTTAGCCAGACCCTGTTTCAAAATAAGAAGCAAAAGATAGGGTTGAGGGGTGTAGCTCAGAGGTAGAAATCCCCTGGGTTGAATCCCTAGTTCCAAACAAACACAGAAAAAGACCACACAAATCTTTCCCTTTTTTTTTTTTTGGCAGACTGGGGATTGAACCCCCAGGGGTGTTCTACCTCTGGGCTACACTCTCAGCCCTATTTTATTTTTTATTTTGAAGTCGAGTCTCCTTAAGTTACTGAGGGCCTCTCTGAATTGCTGAGGCTGGCCTCAAACCTGCGATCCTCCAGTTTCATCCTCCCAAATACCAGGATTACAGATATGTATCCCCAGGCCTTGAAAGTCTCTTAGATTTTTTTCAAGTACTTCTTTTTTTCTTTTTTCTTTTGTGGTACTAGAGATTGAACCCAGGGGCATTCTACCTCTGGCTACACCCCCAGCCCTATTTTTTTATTCTTTCTTTTTTTTTTTTTTTGCGGTACAGGGGATTGAACGGAGGGGTGTTCTACCTCCGCGCTACACCCCCGGCCCTATTTTTTTTTATACTTTATTTTGGAACCAGGTCTCACGAAGTTTCGGAGGGCCTCACTAAGGAGAGAGAGAGAGAGAGAGAGACAGAGACAGGGAGAGAGAGCGAGAGAGCTGAGGCTGGCCGCGAACCCGGATACTCCTGTGTCAGCCTCTCAAGTACAAGGGATTACAAGTGTGCACTACCACGCCCGGCTTAAATACTTATTTTTTTATGTTACTGTAAATTTTATGTTTTCAGTTTTTTGTTGTTGTTGTTTTTGCGGCCCCTGGGATTGAACCCAGGGGCGTTCTACCTCCGCGCTACACCCCCGGCCCTATTTTTTTATGCTTTATTTTGAAACCGGGTCTCATGAAGTTGCGGAGGGCCTCATTAGGTAGAGAGAGAGAGAGAGAGAGAGAGACAGGGGGAGAGAGAGAGAGAGAGAGTGAGCTGAGGCTGGCTGCGAACCCGGATCCTCCGGTCTCCGCCTCCCAAAGTAATGGGATTACAAGCGTGCGCTGCCACGCCTGGCAGATTTTTGTTTTTTAATTGTTTACTAGTACATGAAAATGCTGTGCAGTTCTTTTTTTTTTTTATTTACACATATATCCAAAGTCTCTGTGGATCTGCTACTTAATAGTTGTTTCTGTGTGTTCTCAGTTTTGTATTGTTTTTGTTTTTGTTTTTTGCAGTACAGGGGATTGAACCCAGTGGCATTCTACCTCCAAACTACACCCCCAGACCTATTTTTTATTCTTTACTTTGAAATAGGGTCTCACTAAGTTGTGGAGGGCCTCACTAAGTAGCTGAGGCTGGCCTCGAACCTGGATCCTTTTGTCTCCGCCTCCCAAGTACGGGGATTACAAACCTGCGCCACCACACCCGGCTGCTTTTTTTTTTCTTGTGTATTTTTTTTTGCCCTTTTTTTTTGCTTTTTTGTTTTGCAGTACTGGGTTTGAACCCAAGGTTGCTCTATCATTGAGCTACATCTCCAACTCCTTTTTTTTTTTTGTTTTATTTGCGGTACTGGGGATTGAACCCAGGGGCATTCCACCTCTGAGCTATACCCCAGCCCTATTTTTTATTCTTTATTTTGAAACGGGGTCTCACTAAGTTGCAGAGGGCCTCACTAAGTAGCTGAGGCTGACTGCGAACCTGGATCCTCCTGTCTCAGCCTCCCAAGTACTGGGATTACAAGTGTGCAGTCACCACTCCCGCCTTCCAACTCCTTTTTTATTTTTATTTTGGGACATAGTCTTGCTAAATTGCCCAGACTGTCCTTGAACTTGGGGTCATCCTGTCTCAGCCTCAGTAGCTGGGATACCAGGCATGTGCCACTGCACCTGGCTATTTTGTGATTTCTTTGACTGTGAAGTCAACTTCTTTGGAACATTTAGGCCTGTGGTGGGAATATGAGCACAGACACTGTGGCAGGAAGCTCCATGGGTCTTGTTTAGGAAAAGTTGTCTGTCTGGAGTATCATTTTTTGTTTGTTTGTTTTGTGGTACCGGGGATTGAACCCAGGGGCATTCTACCTCCAAGCTACACCCCCAGCCCTATTTTGTATTCTTTCTTTCTTTCTTTCTTTCTTTTTTTGGCAGTACCGGGGATTGAACCCAGGGGCATTCTACCTCCGAGCTACACCCCCAGTCCTATTTTTTATCCTTTATTGAAACCGGGTCTCACAAAGTTGCGGAGGGCCTCACTAAGTAGCTGAGGCTGGCTGCGAACATGGATTCTCTGGTCTCCACCTCCCAAGTACTGGGATTACAAGCGTGCGCCACCACGCCCGGCTGTATTCTTTATTTTTGAAACAGGGTCTCACTAAGTAGCTGGGGCTGTCCTCAAACCTGTGATCTTCCTGTTTCAGCCTCCCAAGTACTGGGATTACAAGCGTGCACCACTACACCCAGCTGGAGTATCATATTTATGAAGAAGGCAGGGGGCCAGGCACCATGCTTGTTGCTTAGAATAACGTTTGACCTGCTCCTGGTCCCCCCAGAGTAGACCAAGCAGTGTGCAATTTCTGTGCAGTTTGATGAGTGTAATAAGGGGAAGTATGGGGTTTCTTAATTGAGACTCTAGGGTTCAAGGACAGCTTTGTGGGCAAATCGACTTTTCATTTGCAACCTAAAGGTTGAGTAGAGGGTGCAGAGAGAGCAGTGTTCCATTCTAGGTCATAGCATGTGCCGAGGTCTAAGGGTGTAAGAGCCCTTGGGGAATTGCAAATGAAACTATGCTTGGCAGATTGGTACAGTGCAGTGCATGAGAAAATTCAGTCCCTCAAACATGTATTCCACAAAAAAAATTTTTTTTTTGCAGTACTGGGGATTGAACCCAGGGGCCTTCTACCTCCGAGTTATACCCCATCCCTATTCTTTATTCTTTATTTTGAAACAGGGTCTCACTATAAGTTGCAGAGGGCCTCACTAAGTAGCTGAGGCTAACCACAAACCTGTGATCTTCCTATCTCAGCCTCCCAAGTACTGGGATTTCAAGCATGTGCCACCATGCCCAACTGCCACAAAATATTTTTTAAGAACTTTATTTTTTTGGCCACCTTTGAAAAATATGAAATTTGACCTGAATGAACCTGGCAGTTGAATCCAAACTCCCTCCTGGCACCAAAGAACTAGAGCTATGTAAAGGCTCTCTTCTGCTCACCAGTTTTTGGAGAGAGAGAGAGAGAGAGAGAGAGAGAGAGAGTGTGTGTGTGTGTGTGTGTGTGTGTGTGTGTGTGTGTGTTACTGGGGATTGAACCCAAGTATATTCTACCACTGAGCTACACATCCAGCCCTATTTTATTTTTTATTTTGAAACAGGGTCTCACTAAATTTCAGAGGGCTTTGCTAAATTGCTGGGGCTGGCTGCAAACTGGCAAACCTCGTTTCAGCCTCCCAACTACTGGCAGTATAGGCATGCACCACCATTGCTGCCCTGCTAGAGAAGAGATTTTTTTTTGTGTGTGTGGTACTGGGGATAGAACCCTGGGGCATTCTACCTCCGAGCTCCACCCCCAGCCCTATTTTAATTTTTTATTTTGAAATAGGGTCTCACTAAGTTGTGGAGGGCCTCACTAAGTAGCTGAGACTGGCCAGGAACCTGTGATCCTCCTGTCTCATCCTCCCAAGTACTGGGATTACAAGCATGGGCCACCTCGCCTGGCTTAGAGAAGAGAATTTTTAAAAAGAGGGGAGGGAGCCAGGCGTGGTGGCACACTTGTAATCCCAGTACTTGGGAGGCTGAGACCGGAGGATCTGGGTTCGCAGCCAGCCTCAGCTACTTAGTGAGGCCCTTGCAACTTATAGTGAGACCCGCAATTTATAGTGAGACCTGGTTTTAAAATAAAGGATAAAAAATAGGGCCGGGGGTGTAGCTCGGAGGTAGAATGCCCCTGGGTTCAATCCCTGGTACCAGACAAAAAAAAAAAAGAGGCAGGAGGAGTCAGAATGTTGGAATGAGCATGAAATTATCATGTCAAAGAAGTTTTAATGGCCTGGGCTTGGTGGCACCAGCCTGTAATCCCAGTACTTTGGAGGCTGAGACAGGAAGATTGCAAGTTTGAGGCTACCTTAGCAAGTAGTGAGATTCTCATCAATCTAGAAAGACCCTGTTTCAAAATAAAAATCAGGTTGGGAGCCGGGCATGGTGGTGCATGCTTGTAATCCCAGTACTTGGGAGGCTGAGACCGAAGGATCTGGGTTCGCGGCCAGCCTCAGCTACTTAGTGAGGCCTCTGCAACTTAGTGAGACCCTTTTTCAAAATAAAGAAGAAAAAATTGGGCTGGAGATGTAGCTCGAGGTAGAATGCCTCTGGGTTCAATCCCCAGCAACAGGCTGGGCGTGGTGGCGCATGCTTGTAATCCCAGTACTTGGGAGGCGGAGACCGGAGGATCCAGGTTCACGGCCAGTCTCCGCTACTTAGTGAGGCCCTCCGCAACTTCGTGAGACCCGGTTTCAAAATAAAGGATAAAAAAATAGGGCCGGGGGTGTAGCTCGGAGGTAGAATGCCCCTGGATTCAATCCCTGGTACCACACAAAAAAAATAAAAAATAAATAAATAAATAAAGTATAAAAGTAGGGCCGGGGGTGTAGCTTGTAGGTAGAATGCCCCTGTGTTCAATCCCCGGTACTGAAAAAAAAAAAAAAAAATCCCCAGCAACATAAAATAAATAAATACATACATGGATGCATACATAAATACATAAATAAAATATCAAAGGCCTGGGGATGTAGCTCAGAGGTAAAATGCGCCTGGATTTGATCCCCAGTAATACACACACACACACAGACACACACACACATACACTTTTTTTTGTTTGTGGTCCTGGGGGTGGAACCTAGGGGCCTTCTACTTCCAGGCTATACCCTCAGTCTTATTTTATTTTTTATTTGGAAACAGGGTCTCACTAAGTTGCTGAGAGTCTCACTAAGTTGCTGAGGGTGATTTTGAACCTGCGATCCTTCTGTTTTAGCCTCCCAAGTACTGGGATTACAGGCGTGCACCACCATGCCTGGGTTCTCACTTTTTTTTTTTTTTTTTTTTTGCGGTACTAGGAATTGAACTCAGGGGCCTTCTACCTCTGAGCTACACCCCCAGTCCTAGTTTTTATTCTTTATTTTGAAATAGGATCTCACTAAGTTTCGGAGGGCCTCACTAAGTAGCTGAGGCTGGCAGCGAACCTGCGATCCTCCTGTCTCAGCCTCCCAAGTACTGGGATTACAAGCATGTGCCACCACACCTGGCTCCACACATAAGTTTTAATGGGGTGGATATAATCAGAAAGAATTGTTGGTATGATAATTTATAAAGGATTTTCCATCTATTTCAGTTGTCATTAGTCACCCCTTTTTCTTGAACTCAAAGAGCCATTTGGCCCATAATTATATATTATTATATCTAATAATAAAAAGTAGTAATATGTAAAGCACTTTGTAGGTTTGACAGTCTCACGCAGTTCTCACTTCCCTGTGAGGTGGTTGTTGTCCCTGTTTAGTAGGTGAGGAAGTCGAGGCTCAGAAGAGAATGACTTGCCTCAGCAGCAGAGCTCGAGCTGCAGCCCAGGCTCTCTTTGGTAATCTTGTTTGCCTAATTAGACTGTACATTTCTTTTTTAGAAGAGGGGAGGATACTGTGTATTGAACCTAGGGACAGTCTATACCCTAGCCCTTTTTATTTATTTATTTACTTATTTACTTATTTATTTATTTATTTTTTTTTTGCAGTACTGGGGATTGAACTCAGGGGCATTCTACCTCCGAGCTATACCCCCAGCCCTATTTTTTATTTTGAAACAGGGTCTCCCTACGTTGTGGAGGCCTCACTAAGTAGCTGAGGCTGGCTGCAAACCTGCGGTCCTCCTGTCTCAGCCTGCCAAGTACTGGGCTTACAAGCGTGCGCCACCACACCAGGCTTATTTTTCTGTTTCGAAACTGGGTCTTGCTAGGTTGCTGAAAGTCTTGCTATGTTGCTAATGCTGTCCTGGAACCTACAACCCTCCTATCTCAGCCTCTCAAATACTGGGATTACAGATGTGTACTACCATGCCCGGTTGTGGACTGTACATTTCTTTCTTTTTTTTTCTTGTGGTACTGGGAATTAAACCTAGGGGCATTCTACCTCCAGGCTACACCACCAGCCGGATTTTATTTATTTATTTATTTATTTATTTATTTATTTATTGCAGTACCCAGGATTGAACCCAGGGGCATTCTACCTCCGAGCTACACCCCCGGCCCTATTTTTTATACTTTATTTTGAAACCGGGTCTCACGAAGTTGCAGAGGCCTCACTAAGTAGCTGAGGCTGGCTGCGAACCTGGATCCTCTGGTCTCTGCCTCCCAATTACTGGGATTACAAGCGTGTGCCACCACGCCCGGCTTTATTTATTTTTTGTTTTGAAACAGGGTCTCACTAAGTTGCTGAGGACCTTACTAAGTTGCTACGACTAGCCTTGAACCTGCGATCCTCCTTGGATTCTACATTTCTTTTTTTTTTTTTTTTGCGGTACCAGGGATTGAACCCAGGGGCGTTCTACCTCCGCGTTAAACCCCCGGCCCTATTTTTTTATACTTTATTTTGAAACCAGGTCTCATGAAGTTGTGGAGTGCCTCACTAAGTAGAGAGAGACAGGGAGAGAGAGAGAGAGAGAGAGAGCGAGCTGAGGCTGGCCGTGAACCCGGATCCTCTGGTCTCCGCCTCCCAAAGTACTGGGATTACAAGCGTGCGCCACCACGCTCGGCTGGATTGTACATTTCTTGAGGCCTGAATCTTATTATTTATTTTTGTCCAGCACCTATCTTAGCACTTGGCAGAAAATGTGGTCAAACTAGACTGAGTGAAGACTGGCAGTACTCAAGAGTAACTTGCCCTCTCTCTTTTCTGCACGCTAGCGCCCTCACAAAGCCAATGCCGAGGAGATGACCAAGTACCACAGTGATGACTACATTAAATTCTTGCGCTCCATCCGTCCAGATAACATGTCTGAGTACAGCAAGCAGATGCAGAGATGTAAGTCCATTCTGTTCCCTCTCCACTCTCAAGCCCCCAGTCCGATCTTCCTGTCCTTCGGAGAGGCCCACCCTACCTTCCTTGCGCCTCCTGTTCAGCTGACATCTGATTTCCCTTTCCCCTCAAGGGTGCCAAAGTACTTCTTTTTTTCTCAAGTCTGGTTTTCCGATTGTAGATAACAGACGTTGCACTTTTTCCAGTTAGGATAACAGTAACGTCCCGAGAGCACTGTCACTGTAGTGGCCAGAAAAGCACTGACCTGAGATGTGCACAGTAGGTACAGGGCCCAGCTCGTACTCTTAACTGACCAGGCCAGTTACTTCCGCTCGGATTTTCTTTTGTAAGACGGGCTGAGCCATGCGATCTCTGATTCTCATCCAACTGTGACCGCTCTGACTTTCTGAGTATTAATCGAGAATTTAGAGGCCACTCAGGACAGACTTTAAATGATGTAATCTTAGAGATGAGGTGATTCTCCCCTGTCCCTTGGGACTTGAAGCTCTAGAATGGGTCCCATCTCAGAAGCCACACTTAGTTTGGAGGAAACATGGAGATTACTTTATCTGTAGGGAAAAAAATATTCAAATTTGGGATTAAGCAGTCATACCCGACTTCTCCCTGGTGTTATTTTAGAAATGATCTCTTAGCACCTAAGGGCTAATAAAACAGTGTAACAGAATTATTCAAAGAAGTTTTGATTAGCTTCTGACAGTTTATATTGTGATATCAGGAAATCTCTGCTACTTGTTTATTGCTACTGGCCACAAGGTGGTCTGATTCCAAGGAAGCATGTTATTTATTAGTTACAATAACTGCAGGGGTAATGATGACAGGAGCCACAAAGACCTTTCTTGAAGCATTAAGCTTCTTTGCTACCCACAACTCCAGATGCTGCTGGTCCCTCTGAGTGAGGTGTTTGCTCTCTGAATTGGCAGGATCTTATTGCTTTCCAAGGTAAGACAAATTCATTTCTTCGCTGCAGATGGCTTTAGGAGTTTCCATACCCATGTAGGCCAAAGATCCAGCTCCACTCTCAGCAGAACAGGCTCTCGTTAGAGAAGGAGATTGGTATTGAAGCAAGAAAAAGAGCTTTCCTGTCATAGTTGAAATACTTAGTTCTTCCATTTAATTATGAGTTTTTTTTTTTTTTGTTGTTTTTTTTTTGAGGAACTGGGGATTGAACCCAGGGGCATTCTACCTCTGAGCTACACCCCCAGCCCTATTTTTTTATCCTTCCTTCCTTCCTTCCTTCCTTCCTACCTTCCTTCCTTCCTTCCTTCCTTCCTTCCTTCTTTCTTTCTTAATATGTTTTTATTGGTGCATTGCAGTCTCACATCACAATTATTCTTTATTTTGAAACAGGGTCCAACTAAGTTGCAGAGGGCCTCACTAAGTAGCTGAGGCTTGCTGCGAACCTGTGATTCTTCTATCTCTGCCTCCCAAGTACTGGAATTACAAGCCTGAGCCACCATACCCAGCTTAATTATGAATTCTTAAGTAAGTCTCCTAGTCTCTCTGAATGTTATTTTCCCTCTTTAAGAGGAAGACAGTAAGCTGAGCATGGTGGCACATACTTGTAATTCCAGTACTTGAGAGGCTGAGACTGGAGGATCACAGATTTGAGGATAGCTTCAACAATGTAGCGATACTCTCAGCAACCTAATGAGACCGTGTTTCAAAACAAAAAATAAAAAGGAGCTGGACATGGTGGTGCATGCTTGTAATCCCAGTACTTGGGAGGCTGAGACCAGAGGATCCCAGATCATGGCCAGCCTCAGCTACTTAGTGAGGCCCTCCACAACTTAGTGAGACCCTGTTTCAAAATAAAGAATAAAAAATAGGGCTGGGGGTGTAGCTCAGAGGTAAAATGTCCCTGGGTTCAATTCCCAGTACTGCAAAAAGTAATAAATAAAAAATAAAAAGGAGGCCGGGCGTGGTGGCGCACGCTTGTAATCCCAGTACTTTGGGAGGCGGAGACCGGAGGATCTGGGTTCGCGGCCAGCCTCAGCTCTCTCTCTCGCTCGCTCTCTCTCTCTCCTTAGTGAGGCCCTCCGCAACTTCGTGAGACCCGGTTTCAAAATAAAGTATAAAAAAATAGGGCCGGGGGCGTAGCGCGGAGGTAGAACGCCCCTGTGTTCAATCCCCGGTACCACACAAAAAAATAAAAAATAAAAAAAAATAAAAAGGAAGGGGGTATAGCTTGGAGGTAGAATGTCCCTGGGTTCAATCTCCAATACCCCCCCACACACACACAAAAGAAGAAGATAGTAGTGCCTATTTTATAGTTGAGGATGGGGGCTTCAGTGAGATAATGTATTCACAATACCTACCCTCAATAAATAGTAGCTTTTGCTATTATGACTTATTATTTTTGTTATTTAAAAATTTGTCAAGGCAGACAACATACTAGGCCCTCAGGAATGTACAGGTTCTACTCTGTTGCCCCAATTTTCCTAAAATCAGCATTCTAAGCTGGGTGTGGTGGCTCATGCTTGTAATCCCAGTACTTGGAAGGTTGAGACAGGAGGATCTCAGGTTCAAAGCAAGCCTCACCCAGTGTGGTGGTGCACACCTGTAATCCTAGTACTTGGGAGGCTGAGACAGGAGGATCACAGGTTCGAGGAGCGCCTCAGCAAGTAGTGAGACTCTCATCAACCTGGTGAGACCCTGTTTCAGAATAAAAATAAAGAGCCGGGCGTGGTGGCGCACGCTTGTAATCCCAGTACTTTGGGAGGTGCAGATCGGAGGATCTGGGTTCATGGCCAGCCTCAGCTCTCTCTCTCTTTCTCTACTTAGTGAGGCCCTCCGCAACTTCGTGAGACCCAGTTTCAAAATAAAGTATAAAAAATAGGGCCGGGGATGTAGCGCGGAGGTAGAACGCCCCTGGGTTCAATCCCCGGTACCGCAAAAAAAAGAATAAAAATAAAATAGGGCTGGAGTGTAGCTCAGAGGTAAAATGCTTCTGGTTTCAGTCCCCAGTGCCATAAAAACAACAACAACAAAAAAATGCCAACATTAGCAATTTAGCAAGACCTGTTTTAAAATAAAAAGGACTGGAGGTGTAGCTTG
>PVJS01034188.1:0-14375 GCA_004027185.1 Glis glis | reverse complement strand
CTTTATTTTGAAACCGGTCTCACAAAGTTGTGGAGGGCCTCACTAAGTAGCTGAGGCTGGCCGCGAACCCGGATCCTCCAGTCTCTGCCTCCCAAGTACTGGGATTACAAGCGTGCGCCACCATGCCCGGCTACTATTGGTGTATTTCTAATCATATTGCAAACAATTGCCTGTGTTTTCCTTACTCCCAGAGCAAAAGATAAAGAAGCAAAAAGACAGCTTAATTACTCCCAGTGCAGTGGTGGCCTCGGCCAGCCCAGCTAGAACACCATGATTACATTCCTGTCCCCTGTGTTTGTCGCTGAAGTTACACCAAGCCTGGGTGATAGATGGGAGCAGGGAGGCACTGTCGGCTCCTTGTCGGCAATCTATCACTCTTGGGGGTCTCTCCACAATATGCCCAGAAGGGCCTATGCTTCTCTCCACTACGCTTGTATGCAGAGGAGCAATTAGGTTTAGAATAATGAAACTACACCCTTTCTGTAGTAAAATTATGGACGACGTAAAGCCTGCTGGGAAACAGCAAATTCAGCCCTTCCTGTCAGCCCCTGCAGGAGCTAAGGAAAAACCAAGAGAGGAAATGGGAATATGTTGATTCATGAATGGAAACTAAGCCCATGAGGAGGGTGGGGAGGAGATAAGGAGAAGGCAGGGACTGAGGTGGCTCATTGCAATGGGCAGGGGCTCCTCAGTCACTGGGCTGCCTATGGTGGTCAGCTGCTGTCCTATCCTGACCGCTTTGGCCACACGCCTCCTTCCTTTGAGTCCTTGCAAGCCCATCCTGGTCCTGATGCTGGAAGGTGAGGGTTTTGAGTGACTGACCCTGAATTAACTGTTGCCAATGTATCCCTGCTCGCCACCACAGCAGGAATAATACATCTGCCAGCTTACCTTCTCCTTCCACTACAGGACATGTAATGGATTCAGAATGAGGAGTAAGGAGTGTAATCACGTACAAATAGCCATGCCCCTTGAAAAATAAGACAAAAGCAAAATACAGGAAAATAATAAATAAAGCAATATTTCATTTGATCCTTTGAAGATCACATGTGATGATTACAATGAGGTGTGCATAGACCCCAAATTACCCCTTTTGTTGTCCAGTATTCCACTTGGCTTAGTATTTGTCCTGGATTTGTAAAAATTGATTTTATCTTCTAGAGCAGTTTTAGGTTCATGGTAAAATTGAGTAGAAGGTACAGAGTTCCTATATGTCCCCTCCTCGTACAGACACAGCCTCCCCCACTATCTACATCCCCTCCAGAGTGGTAGAACAGATGAACCTATGTTGGTGTGACGTCACCCCAAGTCCACAGTTCCCGTTGGGGTCCACTGTTGTGATTCCGTGGGTTTTGACAAATGCATAATGACATGTATTGGCCATTATGGTGCCCTACAGAATAGTTTCACTGCCCTAAAATTTTTTGTGCTCTATTTATTCCTCTGTCCTGAAGTTTTCATGTTGAAATAGTGTTATTACAATTTTATGTTTGAAATTTTTGATAGTACCATTTAATTGGTCTTTCAGCATAATAAAACTGCTTTCTTGATCAACAAATATTTCCAAAAAATGTAAAATTAATTATTTTAGAGCCTCTATTTACTTTTCAGAGGGCTCAAATTTGAATGATAAATCACATGGTCTCTTTAATTACAGTCTATACCTCAAGGGGAGAAAAAACAATCCCCAGAAAGGAGGAGACTCTCCCTTGGGTATCTGGCCAGTCAGGTATAAAGCAAGACCGAGGCCAGTCCCAGACTTCTGGTGCTCTATATACTAAAGGCAGCCTGCTGCCAGGGCAATTCCGAGTGCAAAGCTTATTGTAGCCTTGCTGTATTTTAAGGGACTTAGGAAAATGGGATTGCTTGTGTACTTCTAACTCAGATGTGAAAACATTCCATGCATAAGTCAATAAAAAATAAACCCCATAAGGAAAGGAACAGACCAAAAGAAGTCAGAGATCAAAACTCAAGCAGGCAAGTGAGGACCTGCCTAGAGAGTATGAGATACTATGGAGGTAGAAGGTTGGACTTAAAAAGAGTACTATGCTTTTAAAGAAGATTCCATAAATTCAGACGGGGAAAAATAGCATCTTCACTGAGAAGTGTTTGATGGTATTCTGAGACTGAAATTAGTTTCATTTGCATATTCCTGGGACATAATACATCTGTTTATTCAGTAGAATGAGTCAAGGTTCCTATCAAATACATACTCAACTTGCCCAATATGATAATTAACTATTCTATAGTATCACCCACATGTAATCTAAACACAATGTTATCCTAAAGGTTGGTATGATTACCTTTTCATAGCAATTCAAAAGAAAATTGTTTCAAAGAGAATTAGATTTTCATAAAGACTGATTTATTTATATATATGTATATATACATACATATTTATTTATTTATTTATTTTTATACTGGGGATTGAACCCAGGGACATTCTACTTCTAAGCTACATTCCCAACCCATTTTGAAACAGAGTCTCTGTAAGTCGCTGAGGTTCTAAGTTGCTGAGAGTGGTCTCAAGCCTGCGATCCTCCTGTCTCAGTCTCCCAAGTACTGGGATTACAGGTTTGCACCACCACACCTGGCTTCTTATATTTATTTTAAGATGCAATACTTAAAATATATCCTGCTGTAAAGCCACATAGATTTCCTAAGTCAGACCAGAAAGAGCGGTTATGAGGGGTGGAGAAAATGTCCTGTACAAGTGAAAGTGACACAGAAAGGGGTGTGGACTTGATTCTCCACCTCCAGGAGTTTTTAAGCTGTGTCACATCAGACGCTAGCTCCCTGAGAGGGTATTTGCTTATTTGCAAGTGGTGTAAGAAATGCTCCTTTTTATTTTTGCCAGGCCTCTCAATCCGGAGCGTCTGCTGGAAGGCAGACCGCCTTCTAGCTGGGACCCAGGACAGTGAGATATTTGAAGTGATCGTGCGAGAGCGGGACAAGCCGATGCTGATCCTGCAGGGCCACTGTGAGGGGGAGCTGTGGGCTCTGGCCCTGCACCCCAAGAAGCCTCTGGCCGTGACAGGCAGCGACGACCGCTCTGTTAGGTGAGGCCCTGGCTGCGGTTGCCATCACCTCACTGATGCCCCTCGGATAACGGGTTTCTTTTGCCCAAATTTGCCTGCTAGCTTTTTTCTCCCTTTCTTCTTCTTTTTTAAAAATGTACTTTTATTGGTGCATTGTAATTATACATCATAGTGAGGATCAAAGTGATACAAACACACACACAGGTCTTGGTGTAGTTCCCTCTGTATCGTACCCCTTCCACACCTCCCCTACATATTAGTGAGATGGCAGTGATACCCTCATATAGAGCACCTCGGTCAACACAACTGACCACACAACGTAGAGGAAGGAAGATTTATTTGCTCACAGTTTTTTGGAGTTCTCAGGGCTTAGTCCATGTGAGTCTGAGTCTATGGATCTCAGGGCTTGGCAGTGGGAAGCAAGAAGAGTGAGCAAGGCTCTGCTCTCACGTCATGGAGATTGGGAGCAAGAGAATGCAAGCAAGGGGATTCAAAGACCAAAGAACAGTCCCTAAGGCCACACCCCCAAGGACCCACCTTCTCCAGCCACACCCCACCGGCCTAGCAGGCTGCAGTAAATCCGTCACAATGGCTTTATCTACTGATGAGATTACAACCCTCATGACTTAATTACATCAACTTTGAACATTAATACGGCGAGCTCTTTAGGGGACATTCTATATTTAACCATAACATATGGACATAGCATTATTTGAACTATTTCCTTCATCTTTTCTCCTTTTTGCCTTCCCATCTCCCTCCCCCCAATTCCTTTCCACTATTCTACTGGTCTCTCTCTTCATTTATCTGAAGTCCCTTTTGTTTCCTATTCTCTCTCTAGCTTCCACATATAAGGGAAACATAAGACCCTTAACTTTCTATGACTGGCTGATCTCACTTAGCATAATATACTCTAGTTCCATCCATTTTCTTGCATATGACATATTTTGTTCTTCTTTTGTAAAACTCTGTTGTGTGTATATACCACATTTTCATTATCCATTCATCTGTTGGCAGATACGTAGGTTGGATTCATAAGTTGGCTATTGTGAATTGTGCTGCTATAAACATGGATATGCATGTATCACTATAGTATTCTGACTTGAATTCTTTTTTTTTTTTTTGTGGTACTGGAGATTGAACCCAGGGGCATTCTTCCTCTGTGCTACACCTCCAGCCCTATTTTACTTTTTATTTAGAAACAGGGTCTTGCTAAGTTGATCGGAGCCTCACTGAGTTGCTGAGACTGGTTTTGAACCTGCGATACTCCTGTCTCAGCCTCTCAAGTACTGGGATTACAAGCATGCACCACCACGCCCAAGCTGGGTCATATGGTGGTTCCATTCCAAATCTTTTGAGGAACCTCCATATTGATCTCCATAGTGGTTGTACTAATATGCAATCCCACCAACAATGTGTAAGAGTTCCTATTTCCCCACATCCTCAGCAACATTTATTATTGTTTGTATTCTTGATGACTGCTGTTCTAACTGGAGTTGGAATCTCAGTGTTTTAGTTTGTATTTCCCTGATTGCTAATGATGATGAATATTTTTTCATATATTTATTGGCAACTTGTATGTCTTCCTTTGAGAAGTCTCTGTTTGGTTAAATTGTCCATTTTATTGATTGGGTTATTTGGATTTAGTGTTAAGGGAAGGAAAAACCACAGCACACAACTGCAATACTTTCCAAATAGAATGTTAGAGAGTTGAGCTTCTTGGCAAATTATTGTTGTTATCTTACTTTGGCTTCATCTTAGGTCACAAAAACAATTTTAGAAGTGAAAATATGTGAATACCATTTAGGTTGGCTTCCAGTTCTATTTATTCATTAATTAATTTATTTATTTTTGGTACTGGGGATTGAACATAGGTGCATTCTGCCTCCAAGCTATACCCCCATCCCTCTTTATTTTGAAACAAGCCAAGTTTCAGAGGGTCTTGCTAAATTGTTGAGATTGTCCTTGGACCTGTGATCCTCCTGTCTCAGCCTACCAAGTACTGGGATTATAGGCAAGCGTCACTAGTTCTCTTAGTTCAAGATATGAGCCAAGCATGCTCATCTGTGATGAGACCATATTTCACCTTTCTACACTTGGTCCTCGGTGGCAGGGAACTGTACAACCATTTTAAAGTTCATTATCAGACCTTAAATTCTGATTTTCCAAATTGTCTTTGGTACATGAGCAAATTATTATTTCTTTGTAAGTACTCAGGTGGAATCTTGAACATTGTCTTCAGATCAAAGGAGAAGGCTGGTTTCTGGGAAGGCATGCAATTTTACTAGGTCCTCCAGAGTTCTTGCTGTGGATCATCTGCTATTCTTTGAGAACACAGTATTGGGTAAAATGAGTATGTCTCCATTACTCTTACAACAAATATAGATATGATTTAACAGTTTGAGATGAACACTATTATACTGATTTTAATATTTATTATGAGTTTTAAATTTGCTCAACAACAAACAGGCCAGAGAGAGTGAGTGGGTGTTCCGGTCAGCATTCTCACAGCCATAATCTAAAGACCTGACCACATAACTTAGAGAAAGGAATATCTATTTTCTTATGGTTTCAGGTTCAGTGCATGTGAGACTGGGGACCGAGGATCTAGGGAATAGCAGCAGGCGGCGCAAAGAGGTAGAGCACATGGGCTGTGCTCCTTACCTGATGGAAGCCGGAAGCAAGAGAGAGACAAGGGGGAAGAGAAACCATGTATAATCCCCAAGGCTGCACCCCCAGGGATCCACCCCCTCCAGCCACCACCCACATAAACCCATTACAATGGATTTATCCACTGCTGGGATTACAACCCTCAAGATTCAATTATATCAACTCCAAATATTAATAAATGAGCTCTTTAGGGGACATTTTATATCTAACTATAACAGTGAGAGAGATGAAGAGAGTGATTCATCAATTGATTGATTAATCACTGCTTCTGGGCTTTAACAGCTAAAAGACAGTATTGTAAACTAGACTAATGGTCACTGCTTTTTCCCACTTATTCTGTATGTTCATGATTCTAATCGAGATACAGTCTACTCAGTTCTGTTTTTTGGTTTCTGCCAAGCACGAAAGCCTCATTAATCTTGGAATCAGTGGAAACAACTACAGTTGCTAACTCATGCTTACATTTGATTTATACTTCTTGTGACTCCCTCCTTTTCTGTTTCTTTTTCTTTCTTTGCCTTGAGCTTTCCCAGTGCAGCCAAAACAATGTCATGAAGTGACTCAAACACCTGCATGGCTAGATTCATGTCTGTTCAGAAAGGAAGGGTTTCAGAAAGTCCTTGGCTTTTGTATTTGAAGACTGTATTGAGTCTTAAAACTGTAAACATCCTTGCGGAGCCCTGGATGCCAGAATCTTATTCCCCTTACCAATTAATTTGACAAAATTTTTAAATTCAGTTTTACACTGAGTATTGAAATTTAGGAAGGGTAAAAGTCATAATTTCTTAAGACAGATTAGCTTTGTGGCTTGGTAGGGATGGTACCATTTACTGAGGCAAGATGGTTTCTTCATCCCAGTAAAGCAAAGCTTATGTTGCTTAAAATAGTACAAGGCTAAAAACAGTATGGGATTATGAATAATGGATGAGGTATTGAGAGACTATGGTAAGATTTAGGCTGAACAGTACAGGCTACTGAAGGAACCAGTAACTATTCACTGTGCCTCCACATAGTGAGGGGTGTGCCTGTTTCTCCTGTGGCATAATGCATTTAAGAACACTGTTGCTCACACACGTCAATTACTCTTGTCCTTCTATTGCAGGACTCTAGGTCCTTCGTCCTCCTAGCATTGTTGACATTGTTATTTTTGTTAAGAGAAGACTCTTAAGAAAAATTCTAATGGAGGTTGGACACCACATTTGCAACTCACATGGAAACCCTTATTTGTATCTTATATTTTGTTTGGGTTCACTTAGTTTGAGATCCCTGTATTACATATTCTGGAGATGGGGACACTGAAGGCTCTGGGTTAGCTGCACTTGCTCCTTCATTGCCATTTCTCCAGCAGTGACTGTGCTCATTGGCCATGAGCACTGCAAAGTGTCCCCCCATCACCAGTCCATCAGCAGGGAGCTTGTGAGTGGCAGCCTTGACTATATACAGCCAGCTTTGAAACCATCCTGGATAAGGAGTAGCATTCACTGTTATCTCAGTTATGTTTTCTTTCCAAGGAGACCAACAAACATAATGTGTGTTTCAGTCTATATGCAAATACAGGTTACTAGAAAGGTACTTGTTCCGGTCAGCATTCTCCACAGCTACAATCTAAAGACCTGACCATATAACTTAGAGGGAAGAAGATTTATTTTCTTAAGGTTTCGGGTTCATTCCATGTGAGGCCGGGGACCGAGGATCTCAGAGAATGGTGACAGGTGGCAGAGAGAGGGAGAGCACGTGGGCTGTGCTCCTCACATCATGGAGGCTGGACACAAGAGAGAACAGGGCGGGGAGAAACCATATGTAATCCCCAAGGCTGCACCCCCAGGGATCCACCCCTCCAGCCACTACCCACATAAATCCATTACAATGGATTTATCACTGCTGCGATTACAACCCTCACGACTCAATTATATCAGTTCCAAACATTAATAAATGAGCTATTTAGGGGACATTTTATATCGAACTATAACAGTATTTATATATCCTTTTTTTTTTGCAGTATTAGGGATGGAACCCAGGGCCTTACACATGCTAGACAAGTGCTCTTCCACTGAGCTATACCCCAGCCCATGTATTTTTATGATGAGACTGAAGTGCTACCTACTGTGCTAATGAACAATCTCCAATTTTTTTTTGTTTTTTTGGTTTTTGTTACTGGGGATTGAACCCATTGGCATTCTCCCTCCGAGCTACACCCCCAGCCCTTTTAAATTTTTTTTTTAAATAGGATCATCTCACTAGGTTGATGAGAGTCTCACTACTTGCTGAGGCTGTCCTCCTGTCTCAGCCTCCCAAGCACTGGGATTACAGGCGTGCGCCACCACATCTGGCTACAATTTTTAATTTCCAAAGAGATGAGAAGATTCTATGTGAAGTAGTGTTTGTTTCCCTTATTCTATTAATTTAAAAATCTTTGGAAATGCTATTTCTTACTTGATGCCGAGTTTTTCAAATGATGAAAGTGACCCAAAGATGAACAAAACAGCTCCGCAGGTTCCCTGGCAGGCTGTGATGGAGGATGCTGGTGGGGTTCCTGCATCCTTTCTCGTTATCATCATGTGGTGAGCAGGCCTTCCCACCTTAGCCTCCTGATGGCTGTGAGCAGATGGTTTGGTTTTACTCTTACTTTGTTCCTGTGCTTAGGCTGTGGAGCCTGGCCGACCACGCCTTGATTGCCCGCTGTAACATGGAGGAAGCGGTGCGCAGTGTCGCCTTCAGCCCCGATGGGTCTCAGCTGGCCCTGGGCATGAAGGATGGCTCTTTCATTGTTCTCCGAGTCAGGTATGTACCAGTCCTGAAAATGGTATTTAGAGATGTTCTTTCGTTAAAAAGATTTTCCTGGTTATCATATGTGGCAGGACCTTAGGAAACGCATTTATTTTTCAAATAGGAATAGCATAGATCCTCAATCCCCTACCTTTAATTCCAAAGTCCAAAAAACTCTGAAAATCCAAATTTCTTGGTAATTTTTCTGGTAGCAGAACCAAACCCAGTGAACTGATGTGAGGCTATTTATAGTAGAAATGTTAATAGGTAGAAATAATAATAGATCATATAATTTGCTGAAGAAATACTGTGTTTAATACAGATACTGCCCGGCCCCTATATAGAGTTGTTACATACCATTGTACAAGAACCTTTCTGAAATCCAATGAATAACAAATTCACAAGCCCATCTGATCCTAAGGGCCTTCAAATAAGAGACTGTGGGCTTTGTAGTTAAGCCAAGAAAAGAGGAAAAAAGGATAAAGCAGCATTTAAAAACACTTGAGTTTTGCAGGTGAACTTGAATAAAAGATTGCTTCCACCCACAATTGATACTAAAATGGAATATTTCCTATTTACTAACATCTTAAATTATTTTTACTGGGCAAAAATTGTGACCCACCCTTGTACTTCCTCTGAACACATTAGTTGTTTTCTTGGCTCATACATTTTGTGATTGCATAAAAGAAATGCAGCCGTAAATTAAAATACTGCATGTCTTGCACAGAGAGAATTCTATATAACACTGAAGAATGCTCTTGGCATAGTATGTTACACTAAATTCTCATTGCAAGACACACATAATTCATTACCATATTGGTAGGCAACATTTCCTCTCTCTCTGCTTAGTGATTTGTGATAAGATGGCTAATTTCTAGATTTCCTTTTAGATGGGAGTTCCCAAGCCAAAAACAAAAACAATCCTACACACCTATTTTATGACATCATTTTAGTACACTAAAAATGATAGCAGATATAAGGGGTTATTATGTGAAAGCAAACATTTGTTATTATTTATACATTCAGCTTGTTTGGGAGTTGATGAAACTCTCTTTACTGGCTCGGGGGACCTGTTAGTCACAATCCTGTTTCATAGTTAGAAGGAAAAAACCACCGCAGTGAGCTTTTAAATGTGAGCAGAAATTCCTAAAAGAATCTAATCAGAAAGGATATAAAAGAGCCCAGTGATTCAGTGTATTCATTACTGACCTTTCATAGTGAAAATTAAATGATTACATAACAATTTAACATTCTAAAAGGTAATTTTCTTCTGCTTTTTGGACTTGCTTTTTGCAGCAATAAGCATCAAGCTTAACAGTCACTGTTTGCTTATTCTTCAAGTATAAGAAAGATGGCTAATTTTCAACTTAACCTTGATATATTTTATCTTTTTCCATAAAAAATTTTAGGGAAAAATAATATATAGTTGAACATGAAAGCAAATATCCATTGTAGTAAAGGATTTTTGTACTTACTTTGATAGTCTCAAGTATTTTCCAACTATTTATTGTTAATTTTCATAAGCTGGCCATAGATTTAAAATATTTCATATTATTCCTCCAAAGTTAATGTTTTTTTTTTTTTTTTTTGCGGTACCGGGGATTGAACGCAGGGGCATTCTACCTCTGCGCCACACCCCGGCCCTATTTTTTTATACTTTATTTTGAAACCGGGTCTCACGAAGTTGTGGAGGGCCTCACTAGGTAGAAAGAGAGAAAGAGACAGGGAGAGAGAAAGAGAAACAGAGAGAGAGAGAGAGAGTGAGCGAGAGAGAGCTGAGGCTGGCCGCGAACCTGGATCCTCCGGTCTCCGCCTCCCAAAGTACTGGGATTACAAGCGTGCACCACCATGCCTGGCTCCCTCAAAAGTTAATCTTTTAATTCAGGTGAGTTTTCTCTCCCTTTCAAAACATTTTCTTTTTTCTTAAACACATATTTTAAAACATGTCTTGGGTTTTCTGTTTCAAGATTTTCTGCTTATCACTTTGCTTTTTATTCTTACAGAGATATGACAGAAGTGGTTCATATCAAAGATCGGAAGGAAGTCATTCATGAAATGAAATTTTCTCCAGATGGTTCTTATCTCGCAGTGGGATCCAATGATGGCCCTGTGGATGTCTATGCTGTTGCCCAGAGGTATAAGAAGATAGGAGAATGCAACAAGTCCCTCAGTTTCATCACACACATTGACTGGTCCTTGGACAGCAAATACTTACAGACTAACGATGGTGCAGGAGAACGATTGTTCTACAAAATGCCATGTAAGTCATGTATAGTCATAGGGTGTTTGTGAAAAGCAAAACTTGAAACCACATGAAGAACATATAAGAGAATATCCTTGTAATCTCAGGGAAGGTGATCTGAAACAAGATCCCCAAATCACAAGCCCGCAAGGAAAAGGTTAATGAATTGGAACACATTAAAGTAAAAAAAAAAACTGCATAGCTAAAGTGACCATGAGTAGAATTTAAAGATAAGGCATAAATCCTTCCAACTGTTAGAATGGACAAAGAATATATATCTAGAACATGTAAAGAAAGCCTTAAAGATAAGTGAAAAGAAAAATACTAGAAAAATGCACAAATCTTAAATGACCAATAATCATATGAATTAAGGAACCAGGTAAATAAGAATTTCAATAGTGAGGTACCATTTTTCATAATTTAGACTGGCAGAAGTCTGTCAATATTGCATGATGGTAAGAAGGGAGTGGAAGCATGTATACTCGGGTGGGAACACGCACAAAGGCACATGTACAAAAATGTTTGTTGTAGTGGTGTTTGTGGTAACTAAAAATGAGGCCTGATTCCAAAATTAGCGGCATGAGGAGAGCTTAATTAAATGTGGTACAGTCATACAATAGATACTATGATGAACTTGAACTGAAACTATTTGTGTCAATGTGATAGATCTAAAAAACACACTGTGGAGCAAATGACAGTTGTAGACTGATATGTGCAGTGTATGATTATATAAAATTGTAGGACATGGAAACAAATTACATGTACTATTTATGGTGATATATGTATGTAGTAAAATGTTTTTTAAATGTGTTGGAATGATAAACACCTAATTTAGTGCATTGGTTACCTCGAAGGAGAGAGAAATGAGATTGGCAGGAGTACCCACTAGATTTTAACTATTGTAACATTTTCTTTAAAATTCTGTGATAACGACAAAATGTTAAAATTTGTTGAAGCGAGGTGGTACACACACTTGTTCATTATAGTATTCTCTATAATTTTCTATATACTTGAAATGTTTTATGATTTTTTTGAAGCACAGACCATCTGAAGTTAGTTGTATAGCCAACTTTTTGAAGGCCAGTGACCCATTTAGTTCATTGTCCAAGTCTTTCACTTTATCTGCTATTCCCTCTTCCTTCTTTCTTTTCTTTGCCAATTTCACCATTCATTAGTGCATCTCTAAAAGGTTGAAGAAATGAGGATAATGGAAAACACTCATAATATTTCTGTTAGTACATAGCACACACAGTTCTGCACCAGGATTAGAAATGAATGAAAGTGAACTGGACGTATTATCTGTGAGTTTCAGTTGCCAGGTAATGGCACTCTTATCATAACACAGATTCCAAGGGTCATTGGCTCCATGGTCATTAGGAAAACTAGGTTCTGCAAGAATCCAAGAGGAAAAGAATGGTCTATGGAAACTTGAGAAAGGATGGTCCTGGGAGAATGAGAAACTCTCTGAAATCAGCTCACAACTTCAAGATTTGAATTCTTAAAGATTTGAAGATCATAGTCTTTATTTACTATGATTGCTTTAGTCTTAAAACTGTGTTCTTCATAACTGGAATTCCTTATTATATGCTTATTTAGTGAATATGCTCATTAAGAATTTAGAAAGTCATAATTTGTATTTGTGACCACACTGTAACTTTTATAAGAGATTTATCTGATTTACATAATACTAATTTAGTAACATTTAGTTTATAAAACTGAATGTCATAAATAAAAGATAAATTCCCATATTATCATCCTTAATGATTTTTAATATAAAAAGAAATTTTAACAATCTTGACCTCAAATAATTATATTTTTTCTTTAAGTTATTTTTCTTTTTGTACTGGGAATTGAACCCAGGGGCATTGTACCTCTGAGCTACACTCTCAGCCCTATTTATCTTCTATTTTGAAACAGTGTATCACTAAGTTATGGAGGGCCTCGCCAAATTGCTGAGGCTGGCCACAAACCTGTGATCCTTCTATCTCAGCCTCCCAAGTACTGGGATTACAAGTGTGCACCACCAAACCCAGCTTTTCTTTAAGTTTTTATTGAAGAATTATTTACCATAAAATAATGAGTAATATACAACATTAAGAGTCTCGGCCTTATGAAATTCATCAATGCACCATTACTTCATGTATATTTCTTTGTGTCTACTCTCTTTGCTTGATATTCATTCACTCTTTCTTTCTTTTTTATTTTATTTTGTGGTACTGGGGATTGAACCCAGGAGCATTCTGCCTCTGAGCCACACCCCAACCCCATTTTATTTTTTTTATTTTGAAACAGGGTCTCACTAAATTGCAGAGGTCCTCCCTAAGTTGCTGAGGCTGACCACAAACTTGCAATTCTCCTGTCTCAGACTCCCAGGTACTGGGATTATAAGCGTGCGCCACCACACCAGGCTAATATTATTTCATATATATTTTTTCCATATTGCGGAAACATATGGAACATATGTTTGTCATTTGCAATAGCAAAATAACACTCTCTTCAGTGATATCATAATTTGTTTTATTGTTCTATTATTGGGCATTTGGGTTTATTTCCAATGACTTTGCTAGTCCAGATAGTACATCTCCAAATACCTTTGCAGAGGTAGGATTTTCTCTTCTGAATTACTTCCTGGTACTGTATTCTCCAAAGCAGGAGCACCGAGTCAAAGATTATGTTCCAAGTATAAATTCTCTGATTCTATGGTCTTTTTGATGAATTCTTATGTAATACTGTTACAGTCTGAAATTTTGGGGTGCCAATTTAACCATGTATCAGGGCATCTATGTTCACAGATTCTTATTTGAAAATATTTATTTTGAGAGGGCAAATATCAAGACGTATGCTTCATTGTATTGAATTTGAATTTGAAGATAGTGTCTGGCTAAATTCTTCCCTAACATTTCTTTACCTTTATGTTTCCCCAGTTGTTTTCTTGACTAATAGAAGATTAAGAAAAGGTTTTAGATCTCTATGAGGAAAATGAATAAAAAAATTAGAATATGCTTTTATGTAAATATAACACTATATTATTATTGATTGATTATTTTTAGCGGGGAAGCCTTTAACAAGTAAAGAAGAAATCAAAGGGATTCCCTGGGCCTCCTGGACTTGTGTGAAAGGCCCAGAAGTGAGTGGAATTTGGCCCAAATACACCGAGGTTACTGACATCAACTCAGTGGATGCAAATTATAACAGCTCAGTGCTGGTGTCAGGAGATGATTTTGGACTGGTGAAGTTGTTTAAATTTCCTTGTCTCAAGAAAGGTAAGATGAAGGGAAGTTTCACTGGAGAAAATTTTACTCTGAATGTTCATACAGTACAATTAAGGCTTATTTTCTCCGTGTCTAGCCAGCCGACTTCATTTTCTCTCATGTATTCATATTTACTCTTCAACAGTTTTCCATGGAAGGTGCTGTTCAGATTGTCTACTCTTACCATCTTTAGATAACATGCTTGGCTGGGCGTGGTGGCACATGCCTGTAATTCTAGTACTTGGGAGGCTGAAACAGGAGGATTATAGGTTCAAAGGACAGCCTTAGCAACGTAGCAAGACTCGGAAACCTAGTGAGACCTTGTTTCAAAATAAAAAATAAAAAATAAGGGCTGGGGTGTAGCTCAGAGGTAGAACAACCATGAGTTCAATTCCCATTAACCCCCCC
>PVJS01034187.1:0-21714 GCA_004027185.1 Glis glis | reverse complement strand
ACACATTGCACATTTAGCCCTCCCTCCAATCCCACCCTATTCCCTCCCTCTTCCCTCCCTTTCATGCTCCAGATAGTGATTGAGTCTTATAGGTTTGTGTATGTACATCATGTGCTATAGTTTGTTTCCCTCCACTCCCCGCCCAACTCCCTCAGTTAGGTCACCTTCTTTGTCCATCTAAAGATTTCTTCTTCTTCCTAGATAGAATGGGACGTAGAAGGGACTTAGAATCGTTTATTCTTAAGCTTCGCCCATCTAGTACTGTTCCTAGAAGGTGGTGGGATATTGTATTTGGCTATGATTTACATAACATACAAAAGTATGTTAGAAGCCATTGGCATTTATCTCTTTAAAGATAATTCCTAAAATACACAATTACAAGCATTAATGATTTTCTGCATTTTGTGTGTTTCCTGATATGACTCAATCCAAATTAGCTGTGGGAATTTTTTGCTAATTTCAATGAGAAAAAAGCATGTTTACAAATTAATGCAGAATATATGCATCAGTGAAAATATATGAGGTCAATTGCAATTTCATGCCCATAAGTGGGGTGGGAGGAAGAGAGAGAGAAAGAGAGAGAGAGAGAGAGAGAGAGAGAGAATGAATACGTACATTGAAGAGAAACACAATGTTATGTTTACCATAACTTTACCATCTATAAAATTGGGCTCAGGATAATCCTGGACTATTTTATATAATTAGCATTTCTGTAATTTTTAAATCTGAAATAATTAAAGTACAATTTACAACTAATAACCACTGAAGGGTTACAACTAATAACCACTTAAAGGTAATCTTAGGATAAAATCAATAAGCTGAATTTACTAATACTATATAGCACTAACACAACTATTCTATAAATTTTGAACTACTGGTAAGCACATACAATACAATATATGTATATTTATATATGTGTGTATATATATGTGTATATATATGTTATTTCATTGGAAAGTTATTTTGATATTTGATTTTAATCCCTAGCCTCTTAATTGAGAGTTCACAAAATAGATATTGCTCTTGCTTCTGTAGTCGCTTCATTTATATGTTCATTTTTTTTTTTTTTGCGGTACCGGGGATTGAACGCAGGGGCGTTCTACCTCCACGCTACACCCCTGGCCCTATTTTTTTTTTAATACTTTATTTTGAAACCAGGTCTCACGAAGTTGCGGAGGGCCTCACTAAGGAGAGAGAGAGAGAGAGAGAGAGAGAGAGAGAGAGAGCTGAGGCTGGCCGCGAACCCGGATCGTCCGGTCTCCGCCTCCCAAAGTACTGGGATTACAAGCGTGTGCCACCACGCCCGGCTATATGTTCATGTTTAACCTTTGCACTCAACCATTTTTTGTTATTTTTTGTTTCTCTATTCATAGATGATAATTTTTCCCTTTAGTGTAGTGATAAAAATTCGTCTTATATTCCTTTTAAGTTCTCAATTGCATTCACGTAGCACACAGCTGAGTGATCAGAATATACAGAAACAGAGAAAAAAATGTCATTTGTTGCAAAATGCTGTGATTATGTGAGTATTTGTTCTGCCTACAAAGAGCCGCTTTGATACACTCTTCTGCGGAGCATTTGAAAACACACATTTTCCTTTGGAGCTCTGCATTTAGCTATGGGGGTACTGCACACTGAAATGGAGATTTACACATAGCAGAAGAGCTACACTAAAATGGAACCGGTCTAGTATCATGAAAAACCTTGAAACTGCTGCGAATATTTCCCCAGTTTCCTAGTATAGTCCAGTTTTATATCGGTTGCCCCTGTATAATTTCTAATGTTACTTCTTTTACTCACAGGTGTCTCAATTTTGGCAAAAAAAAAATATATATATATATAATATAGCAATCCCACTGATGAGGTACATGATACTTGCTTTTAGTTGCTTCAAACATTGTCAAATGGAAAAGGTGCGAATATAAATTTTTATGAGCCAGGGATGGAAATCGTTCAATGAGTAGAAGCTTTTAAGAATACATCTTTTTGGATCAGTATTCGAAAAACAGTTTAAAAATTGGAGATAACTTTTCTTCAGATGGGTTGAAGATGTCACTGGAGCTATTTAAATATAGATGAATGACAACTTGCCAGACTTTGCTAAGGGTATGTAAGTAGCAGACAGATGATTGGATTAAAAGACTCTTTATAGAGTGCTCACTGCATCCAGGTACTCTTGTAAGTGCTTTCCACATTTCCTCCTCACGAGAACCCTATAAGGCATTAGTCAGGACTCTCCTGCATGTCAGTGATGAAATTCCATTCTAACTGGTTGAAAGCACCAGGCTTTATGACTGAAAACAGGAAGGATGTGAAGTCTTGGTGCTGACCTAGAAACCACTGGATCCAGGTGTTTCAACAAGATAGTCACAAATCTCTATTTCTCTTCTCATCGCTGGGCTTCGTTTACTCTGCATTGGTTTACTTAGAAATGCTGCTTTCTCCGTGTGTGATAGAATAGCTCTGGTGATTGTAGGTTTATGTCTTTCTCAAAGCTAATGGTATCCAGAGAGGACACAGTTTGCCCCGGCAGTGGGTCAGCATTTACTCTTGGAGAATAGATAGGTGTGCACAGATATGTGGCATAATCTGATTGCCGGCCCAGTAACAAGACCACCACTCAAGGGTGTGCACCAAACAGACCCATGTACCAGAATCCCAGGAGATGCTCCTCAAAAGAAACAGAGAATGCACTATAGGAAGGGGAGTTCATGCAGATTAGACAAAACGAACCTAAATTCTATAATCATTAGATGAAGAAAAATTAACAAACCTGCTGTATTTGTCTCTAAATTATGTGCTGAATGTAAAGAATTTATTAATAGACAGAGTGAGTTTCAAATGAAGGATCCTATAGATTTTGTAATTTCTACACATACCTCATATCAAAATGCAATGTTTATGAACGGCAAGATAAAATGGTTTAATATGTGCAAGATTTAGTTAGCATTTTACACGTTGACTCCTCTATTAATTTTTTCTATTATAGTTCAGTAGAGTTATCACATTAATGGAAATAAAATACTGTATATTCGAATAACTTAAATGGATAGTTCACTTGCTCAAATTTCTGGCTCTAGAAATGAGGGAATAGGGTAATTCAGATTTACTAAGCAAATAAAGTAAAGCAAAACAATTCAAAACAACAACAAAAAAAGCAAGGTTGCCTGGAGTGCATGTTTTAATTTTTTAAAACGACAATAGTTATAATTGGTGAAATAATTATCAATCAATTGTCCATCTGTCATATCAATAATTTAGAAGCATTCACTCTCTTTACATTGCATAATGATTCAAGTTCTCTTGTTTACTAGCATATTGAACAAATATATATAATCTCTCACTTAGCACAACACTTGCAATGAATTGCTTACATTTTAATCACACAAATGATAGTCTTTGTATATCTTTTTGTGTGTGTGTGTGTGTATGTGTGTGTTACTGATATTAATCACAGGGGAGTTCTACCCCTGAGCTATACCCACAGACATTTTATTTTTTTATGTTGAAACAGGGTCTCATTAAGTTCCTGAAGGCCTCTCTAAATTGCTAGTCTTCATATATCTAATTTGTTTCTGTAAATCTTTGGAAATGACTCATTCTTCCTTTAATAAAATATAGACTGAAACATTTATTTGGACAATGGGAAGTTTTGGCGAGTGAAACACAATTAAATTCCTTCCAAAGGAATTTAGTTCCAAAGGAACTCCTTTGGAAGGAATTTAATTCTCCCCTTCTTCTACAAAGGAGAGACATACATGTGCTAATTCTAATGCTGTTCTGTTAAATCTACTGAGGGAAAATTAAGATTATAAATTGGAGTCAGAAAATATTACACACACATAATTTTGGATAAGGAGTTTTGAGGTCACTATTTTAAGAAAAGGACAGTAGACATCATGAATTAATTCCAAGAATTAGCTCTTGAAGGTGAAAATAAACTTTGCCTGACTATTCTTTCCAAAATAAGGAAGTAAATTAGTTGATAAAGAAAAATGATGAGGGGGAAAGGAGGAGACTTATTAAAGGCAACAGTTCAAATAATTATAAATGCAAATACTGAATGATCAACAGTAATCTCAATGACATACAGGGAAGGGGAAGGAGGGAGGTGGGAACTGAAGGGAAATACTTCAAGTGCTGTGTGTATATATGTTCATATCACTGTATCTCATTATGATGTATAATTACAATGCACCAATAAAAGTATATTAAAAGTGATGAAAAACTTGAACAGTAAGAGAACCAAAGTAAAACTCAATGAGCTAAAATTACTAGAAAAACTTCCTGGAATCCTAAAGTTACTGTTTTACATGTAGTGCCTACATTCCATTGACTTTCAATGAAATCCTTGAGACTAATGGATTTGTTTGTTTATCTCCTTTATGGATAAAATGCTTAAATATAGGTATAGATTTAGTAAATCTTTCTTGACTATTGTATACCTAAAAAAAAACTTCAAATGAAAAATCTTTTAAAGCAAATCATTTGATTTAAACAACATGGATTTATCATCAAAGGCATCCTTTTTTTCTCATAATTTAATTAATACGCTATTGACAAGTGACCTCGGTTGCATAAGAACTAAAAACAGTATTCTGCTCCTCTGAAAACTTGTTTTCTAGCATCCTGATAAGTTCTTACATGTGCATTTTGTGTTTCTAATGCTTAGTTTGGTACAGTGTGGTTGTACAAAGCATGTGGCCCACACAATTGCTACATGGCACCTTGAAAGCCGCTCTAATCTCCTGACTTTGGAATTCTAGTCCTTGTGTATAGTAGGCAACACCTCACATTCAACAAAACATGGAGGATCTGGAGTGCATTCCAATACAGGCTGTGCCAGTGGGGATGGGTTGCAGGCGGAAATCCTGTAAAAACAAGCATACAAACCAAAATGCAAACAAAAGGGAGAGAGAAAGGAGAGAGCTACAAAAGGAAAAATGCAGAGTGAGTCTTTGCAAAATCCTCTGTAGGGTCCAATCAAATTCCTGACAACTTAGGCTGTAAAGACTTGGTTTATTCTCTCATATCTTTAAGTGTCCCAGTAGATGATCCTGCAACCTACTGAACTGTGCACGATGTTTGTCTCTGTGTGGACACATAAATTCCTGGACAGGGCGTCTGGAAAAGGTAACACAATCTACCTGTGCTCTTCTATGCATCCTGAGCTGCTCCCTCCTGCAGAAAACCTTTCATCCTCCATCAAATGCTATTTTAAGCTTGAATTTGTATCTTAAATGGTCAGTCTTATTCAAAGACCTTTATCTTCTAAGACATCCGTAAATATATTCACATGAATTTTCCAAGTTAACAATAACACTCCAGTTTTTTTTTCTTATACTTTGCACAAAACTATCTAACTTTCTTTTTCAGAGACAACATACGCAGGGGTATTCATTGCTCCACCAAAATAGATATGATATTTTAGTACCCACAATTCTCCATCTGTATGCCAGATGCTTGCAGCCACGTGGCACTGCTCATATTTTAAACAAATAAATGTGGAATATACAAAATGGTAAAGGGCAGTGTTGATGCTTTACACATGTGCCACCATTATTCGCTACTATATTAATCTTCTCTGAGCTTTTAAATATCATTTGAAAAATAAGTGCTGTAATTCTGTGGAACAGATATAGAAAAAGAAATCAACACATTTCACTGCTCACTACTAACTTCACACATAAGAACTTTGGGAATCTTTTCAAGGCGAAGAACACATACTTGAATTGTCTTAACATGAAAGACAAAACTTAAAAGGTTGTAGAACTGTGGGCATAATTGGTGCCCAGAATTGCTTTCTTGGACTCAATGAGATGTTATTTATCATTATTATTATTATTATTTACTAAAATGGTAAATAATACAGGAGAAAAATTTGGATAAATTCAATTTAAAAATTTGTTATGAAAACAAAATACAAGGTCCAAGGTATATACATGGAGGTTAATGTAATAGAAAAATCATTACAAAGATAGACTTCTTAATATTTATTTTCTTATTATCTTGTTTTATTTGAATATTGAAACATTTAAGTCCTCTTTGCTGATACATGATAGTAAGCAGAGTTGTTAATTATTTATCCTATTTAATTTTCTATATGCTTATACTGCTCTCTGCATTAGTTTTGTCTTTATTATATCAAATTTATCCTGTCTAAATAACTTCTTGAATGTCTTCCTAGATTCATGTATTTATCTCCACTTTGGATACCTATTTTTTTATTTCTTCCTGTTTCAATGAACCTTTGGTTTGCTAGAGATAAAACTCAAACATTTTAGCTCAGCTTTTATATTGTATCAGTTTATCGACAACAACCTTTCCTAGTTCTATTTCTTGCAATTTGCTCAAAACATAGGTGGCTCAAAATATTTAGGATTTGTCTCATTCCTTATTTGACTTTCAGTATTCAACACATGGAAGACAAACACCCTCACCTGTCTTCTCAGGTAGCATTTCACATCACTGAATAGTCAAACTCAATATTCAAGTTCAAAATGATAAATTTAAAAACAAAGGTGGTAAACTTATTGGTTATTTCTTACTCTATTATGGAAAAGATGCATGCACAAGTATGAAAAGACGGTGCATACATGAAGAAGAAAACACACAATTCTATGGATTTCTTGCTAATATTGTGATACGTAGATGTTATATTGTAAGTGGTACACATTTCTTTAATAATTTTATAATAACAAAAGAATGAATTGAAAAGCAGAAAAACTTGTGAAAAAGTATTTCTAAAACACCTAGTCATTTACCACTACAACAAATTCAGTAATTATGTTTTGTATTTTGAACTTGTTTCTAAGCTGTTACTAAATCCTCTCTTATTTATTTTTCAAGGACATTTCTGATCTTTCCAACTAGATTGTTAAGTCCCCTAGGGAAGGTGAACTTTTTTTAGGTGATTATGAACAATTAAATGTAACTCATAGAACACCCTTCTCAGAGTATGGGTGCACTAAATATTTTTTATTTAATGTAATTTGACTTCATCATTATTTTCTATGAGGACTCAGTTACTACTGTATCTATTATGATTCTACCTTCTGATGTTTTGAACATAGTGTCAACTTTATATTTCTCCTGCATATCAGAAGAGGAAATATGTAAATATATCTCTGTGATTTTGGAAAATGTCCCCTAGATTATAGATTTATTACAGCCTGAGGCTAATGATATCAATTATTCTTTCTAACCAACGTTGCTCATTTAGCTTAATTCTCAAGTTCTTGTGATAGTTAAAAATAGAATAATAAACGATTTGGGGTATGAAAAATGTAAGTCATTTGGTACTTTCTCATGATACATAAAGTGAAGGTAAGAATGGAAGTAAGATATTTCAATATTTGTACAATTGTATAGTCTGCAATACTTCCCACAGTAGTGAACTTTTAATTTATTCTTTGGAAAGTTTTGGCTATAAGTGCAAAATCTCACATGCAAACTTGTTGAAACCAAATATATGACAAAGAGGGGTTTGCAGATAGGATGCAAATTTTGAGAGACTTAACAGGGCAGGTCCCCAAACCAAAATGTTTTCTCTTTGGGGCCAGTTTCATTTTCCCATCCTTTTCTAGAGGCTGAGATCACAGTTCCAAGATCAATGTCATGTTCATGGCCTAGTTCTCCATACACAGAAGGATGCCAGTTCACAGCAGCACACAAAACACATTTGTCGAATGGGTAGAAACAGTCACATCTGGTGTCCTGTCCATAGGGTCTCAGGACCACAAAACAAAGACAGACCCTCCTGCTTACCCCAGAGAAAAGTATTGGACAGTGACAGCCTTGGCCAGTTCGCATTCTTACTCCTCCAGTCTGGAGGGACTGCAGCAAGTTCTCAGGGAGGAAGGCTGGGAGACGGACACAGCTGTCACAAAGGACGAGTGTAACATACAGGTCAGTATGCTCCTGTCCTTCAACAGTGTTTGTTCAATAGCCAAAATGCACACAGAAAAGCTCATTGGAAGAAGAACATTTGTGTAATGCAATTTTTCTTGAGGAAAAATATGAGCTGCAATCTCCCAGCTGGGGAAAATTAATCCAAATAATTTTAATGTTATTTCTCCTAAAGTTCTAAAAAAATACTAGAGTCCTCTAATCATTTCTAAGTATCTAGAAGTTTCAGTAAAAGGGCATAGAAAGTAAATGATCCCAGTCATGCAGTAGGTACCTAATGATGGAAATAAGCTACATTTTAAACCCTGAAATACACTATTTGGCTTCAAATGGCTTTTTTTGGTAATGCATCAAAATATGGATTGATCTTTTTAACATTAACACCAGGCTACTGAAATAGGAGCCCAAATTAGAAAGCTAGAAATCAGTTAAGCTTGCTCTAGAGACAAAATAAGTAGAAAAGTTAAAGATCTCAATTCTATGTCTTAAAAACTACCCTTCTAAAAGAAAAGCAGTATTTCCTAAGTCTTTCTGCCTATTCTTCCCCTACCTTCAATTTCCCTAACTCTAATTACCCCTGAAAAAACATTCTGCTGTTATCTTTGGAATGATCTAGAAATTCATGTTAATTTGTTGTTGTTACTGAGTCTGTGCTTGTTATAAAAATGACAAACTCTTAATATTCTATCGAAAACGTCATAATTTAAATTACTCTTCACACATTTTAATGATGTTCTGCATTGTTCTTAATGATGGTCAGGCCTGTGAGATAATATCCTATTATTGGCTCAATTCTAGCTATTTTGTATGCGTTATACATTTGACAAGGATAGAGCTTCAGAAGAGGCAATTCATTTACATAGAAAATGTTTCCGTATAAGCAAACAAAAGCATGCCCACATCCAAATATAAAAATGTGTTGGTGGATTGATAGTTTTACTGTGTGTGTGTGTGTGGTGTATGTGTGTGTGTGTGTGTGTGTGTGTGTGTGTGTGTGTGTGTATTCATATTTTCTGGGGCCTAGATGATGAGGAAGATAAAATGTATTTTGTAACAGAGTATTTATTTTCCTATTGTTCTCACTCAATATGTTGCTCATTTGCTTAATTTAGTTTCTGTGTTTTGATAATGATTTTTTTTCAGGTGGGAGGGTACTGGGGATTGAACCCAGGATCACTTTACCTCTTAGCTACACCCTTGGCCCTATTTTATTTTGAAACAGGGTCTTGCTAAGATGCTGAGGCTGGCCTGGAACCTGCGATCCTCCTGTCTCAGCCTCTGAACTGCTGAGATTACAGGCCTGAGCCAGCACACCTGGCCCTTGATAACTATTTAATCATTTAGTAGATCACTCAGCAAACACATACTTGCCATCTACAGATATCTTCTCACTTAAGACTCAAGATAACAATAACAATAGCTTTGCCATGTTTGAACTATGAGAACACTGAGATTTTGAGTCTCAATAAATTTTTAAGTGACAAAGACAGGCTAAATTCAAATATACTCTTCTTATATGAATGGGTATATTGTACTTCCTACCCCAGAAAGAAGGGATACAAATTTTCTTTGCCCGTTTTGAAATAAAGCCATCCAAAATTATATACATACGTTTCAGACTTAACTGTACAAGTATCCTACCACCTTTGTGGACACATGAAGAAACATGCTTCAAATAATACACAACTTTTATGGTAAAACTCTGAGCAAGGATGAGTCGTTTTCATACTTTTAGATTGTTTATATATGCAGAAGAAGTCTGGCCATTGAATAATTTTCCTATAAATGTAATCAATACACAAAGCAAATCTGGAAAGAAACATTAAAATCCTTTTCAAAGTTAGAATTGATATGAATGATTGATTTAATTTTTTCATTTCAATCCTGGAAAACAGCCTAAATCAGGGTGGAATTTTAAATTGAATTCCCTTTGAGTGAGTACAGGCTCCTGAGGCTAGTTCTTACATTGTGTTCAATACTAATAGATCTTTCTCACAGCTCCTTAAATTTGTTGTTTTATTTGATTCCTTTTGATTCTCAAAACCAATCTTGATTTATATCAAGTGTTCTCAAAGAGCAGAGAAAGGACAAGTCCTTTTCTTTTAACTTGTATTCATGATGACTAATGGAACCTATATAAACGATTGCAATATGATAATGACCACCAACATTGACTGCCTTATATCTTTCGAAAGAGGGAAAAAATTAAAAGGAAACTCTAGAAAGATTCGGTAAAATGGTTTAGTGAAAGTTTTTGAGAACAGTAGGTCCACATTTTTTATTCAGTCTAGACACATGTACCTTCATGACTCGGGGAGACATGACAGTCATCACTATTGAAGTTTATCCCAAGAGTTATGAAAGGACATATTAGAGTTATTTTAATAAAGAAAATAATAAATGTAATCAATGGTACATTCCATTCAATTTGATAAATCTCGCCTACTCCATAAATAGAACATACTGAAGTACCTATGAGAAAGGAGACAAATTGAAAATTAGTGTGTCAGAGAGTCATCACCCCGAAGGAGGCGGGCATCCCCTGCCCCATCATTTGCCTCAAACCTACGGTGGGGGAAGGGGACAAGCGCTGAGCAGTTAAGAGTAGAGTGACAAAGAGAGGGGACGCACCTGCTCTGTCTTCAGTATGGCCTTTGAAACAGGAATGAGGGTTTTAGTGTCTTGCATAATCACCTGACCTATGAGCCTTGTAAGCCCAATATAAGAAATTAAAACAAAACAAAACAAAATGGAAATGCAGAGTGAGGGACTTATTTCCAACATGAAATGGAATATTAAGGGAGGCAGGAGATATTGAGAATTTTGAAAACATCTTTACTTTTTGATGCTCAGGATTCCCACAGTGAGATGGAGCTCCTACTATGCTGATTTACTGCCTTTTCGCATAGAAAATTCACACATATGGTCACAACATAATCTAATTTTATCAAATCACAGTAGAAAGATATATGCTCTCGACACATTAAGATTAATTTCCTTAGAAATTAATTCAGAAAATTTATATGTATAATGGTATGGTCTTTGATGGAGAGATATAAGGGCTCTATCTCTTATTTTTATTTGCCCATTGTTTTGCAATTTTTTTTTTGTGGTACTGGGAATTGAACCCAGGGGAATTCTACCTCCGAGCTACACCCCCAGACCAATTTTTTAATTCTTTATTTTGAAACAGAGTCTCACTAAGTTGTGGAGGCCTCACTAAGTAGCTGAGCCTGGCCACGAACCTGGATTCTCCGGTCTCAGCCTCCCAAGTACTGGGATTACAAGTGTGCACCATCACGCCCAGCTAATTTTGCAATTTTTGAAACCTCTTCCATCTGAGATTTATTTTTAAATACCCACTCATTCTGGTCAGTAAATAAACTTAAGCATGTAAGGGTCAGTAAATAAACTTAAGCACGTTGTTGAAATAGTACAAATCCGTAACAGAACAAGGTGGACATCACCTCTTAAAATTTTGCAATTTGCTGTTTGACTGGTGGGTTCCATCACCTGGACAGTGAATGGCCAGGTGCACATGACGGCCATTATCGACCCACTCATCAAATTTCTTCTTCTCTTGCCATTCAAGCTACAAGCAACGTGATTCTGATTGCTCCTCTGTCCGCAGCTGTCCGGTAGTTGATTACTGCAACTCTTGATTCCATCTTCTTCGCTCCTGGCAGGCCGGGAGGTGACAGCTCCTTCCAGTGCTTCGAACCGCCCTGACAGAATCTATCTCCTAGTTTTATGTCCAAAAAGCTCTTTTCATAGTTGCTTATTTCATCTTGCTGCTGAATATTTCATTTAAAAAAGAACAGTAGCACGCGTATGCTTTTAGCCTCATCTACTCAAGTGTTCTCCGGCTGTTCATTCTGCAGGGAGGCGGGCGGTAATGCACTCGCTGGCAATAAAGAGAAGTGTTTTCCTTTCTTTTTATGTCATCGCTTCTGTTTATATCTAAGAATATTGAATGATCGCCCCCTCTCCTGTTCTGTTTTATTAATGACTTCATCTTATAAACACATGTATGGATAAACGGCTGGTATTAAATATGTATACGCAGAAAAAGAAGGATCATATCGTTAAAGTGTATACATTCAGAAATGAGGATTTTTATCTATCAGAGATAAAACGGATGTCATCACGTATGCATTAAGTAACTTCCAATGAGGTTATAGTCCAATATTTCCAACACTCTGTAAGGGAGGCAACAGAGGTCACATACAATGATTATAAGTTTATGCTGGACCTAGGTTCTATGGATTTCATTCTTGGCTCTACTATTTATTGGCCATGTGACCTTGAGTAGGTTATTTCAATTATTATCCCTCAGTTCCTTCATTTATAAAACTGAGAAAAGTACCAACCTCAGAGGGTTAGAACAAACAGTATATATAAGACTTCAAGCCCTGAAGATAGTCGTTGGCTCCTATTAATTACTGAATAAATGTTAGACACCATACCTGTAGTATTGATAAGCTGCCAACAAATAAATGCTGATATTTGAAGAATGGCTGAATGGTTTGTTGTTCTCAAAAGAATGTACCATGCACAAATATATTTGTTCTCTTGTTTTTCTGGCATCTAGAACAGTGCTTAGACATACAATTGATATTTAATATTTTTTTCCATTGACCAAATGAAAGAATGAGTGAGGAATAGTTGTCTAGAAAAACACACATACATATGTGCACACACACATATGTGGTATATATGAACAATTTATAATTATATGAAAAATATGATCATTGGTATAGCTATTAACTAGTAATTAATTAGCTACTTTAGTTTGGAAATTGAAGGCAATTTTGAGTGAAGAGGAATGAGGGCAGGGACTAGGTGTTAAGAAATCCAAGTACCTCTAGAACGTTAGGATCAGAGGTGCTATAGCATTGCAGTAAGGAAACTTAAGCAAGCACAGTAAGACTGGAATCCTGCTGTTGAGTTAGCTGTAAAAAATGTTAGTTAATGCACTAGACAGCTCGGATACTCTGCTTTCCATTAGTCTGCTGATTTCACTGGATAGCTGAAATAATTGCACAATTGTAACATGTCCTTCTAATTGATTTCTAATGAATTAGAATTTAAGAACTCTTTCTTCTTCCCCACTTATATTGCCTCCCAACAAATTTGCAGTGCCCTCCCCCACTTCAGAGAGTATCAATAATAAGAGTGTATAAATCACTTATCAGCTGGGCTTATCCACCCATTAGGATCCAGGTTAAGATATACCTGAATTCCTATTCCATGCTATTTCCCACAGAGAGGCTAAAGTCCTTCCTAGAAAGTCTGCAAATTCCTCCAGCTACCATGATTTCACAATTGCTTCTTGCTACCTGTGTGTTTTTGTCTCCACTTTGTCTCTATGCCCTGTCAACAGAAAATAGACTCAGTCTTTTGCTTAGAATTCCCTCCAAAGGCTATATACAAAAAAGCTTTTGTGAGGTAGTTTGAAATGTTTGAGATGTTAGAGGAAATGAATTATAACATGGGAACATAGGCTATTTGATACTGAATATTTGATTTTCTTGTGTTTAAAAAAAGACTTTTTTATCTTTTTTTAAGTGGCTCACTGAATCCTCTTAGATTTCCTGTTCTCCTCATCCTAAAATCTCTTGTCACTGGTAATACCCATCAACATGATTGCTCCTTTGGAGTCTTGCTCCATCTATTCCGTTCTTGCAAGCAAGCTCTCTTCTGCCTAATGCTCCTTATCAAGACATTTTCCTGAGAATGACAGTTTTTCTCCATAAAATGTCTTGTTTCTAATAATAGTCATGCACCTCCAAAATCTAGTCAAGCATTTCACTTTTCTGGACCAATAAGATATGGGAAAGTACCTTCAACCTCTTTGTTCCCACTTCAAGTCAATGGATGGAATTTCTCCCTACTCTTTACCCTTTCTCTTTCCTGTGCACTCATTGACAGATATGGTCCTCTGTCTTAACCCTCATAAACAAGGGGTGATGTACAATGCATAGAAGGATCTTGAACCCTGATGTTTCTAAAACTGCACACCACACAAGGTTGGACTTTCCTGTGAAAAAGGAATGTGCTTCCATTTTATTTGATCCCCAATAAATTTAAATGTCTATGACATGCTGTGAACTTATATCTTAATAATTCATGTTCTTCAGAACAAGGCATTTGGAACTCAAAAGCCAGGATGATATTCATGAGCTATTTGCTTCTCAATCGCTACATTTTTTCCTTGAGAAAATTAGCCAAGCACTTCAAGCTCATTGAGTGTATGTATTTGGTGACTGGAAAAAAGAGAGGACAAAGAGGAGGAATAATATTTTTGGAAAACAGTGGCATAATACACTTAAAACATAATAATATCATGCTTCTAAGAATGGAGTGACTTCACTGAAATCTCAAGGGATTGTTAAAAGCTCAGCTGTAAGAAGAAAGCAGTTTGTCTCTTATGTGGAAGCTAAAGAGAAAATAGGAAAAAAAAACAGACCTCATGAAAAATGAGGAGATAGACCAGAAGAAGCATGGAAGGAGACTTGGGGAGGGAGGAGGGGAGGGAAAGGGGGAGAGTGGAGGAAGGAAACAGACCAAATAATGTTATGTGCACATGTGAATGTATCACTATGAATCTCAATATTATGCATGAGGAGAAAAAGAGAGGGGGAGGGTGGTGTGGGGAGGGAAATAGACCAAGTGAAGATGTGTGCATATATGAATGTATCACTATGAATTTCACTATCATGTATAATTACAATGCATCAATAAAAGATTAATAATGAAAAAGAAGAATAAAGAAGCAGAATTTCTCTGTCCAGGAATGCCCCCATAATAATGCATGCCATTTAAAATATGTTATAATAATTAAATCTAAAAAATGAAAAGATAATAAAAAACTGAAATAATAGCCTTAAAATATTCCAAATAGATTTAGGAAAAAAATTGTTAATTAAATTGACTTTGAATGCTGAATTGGAAAGAGAGAGAGAGAGAGAAAAGGAAGGAAGGAAGGAAGGAAGGAAGGAAGGAAGGAAAGAAGGAAAGAAGGATAGGAGGGGGTATTATTTCTGGAAGTAATGCAATCAAATTTATATATAATTTTTGTTCATCCCCCCTTTCAGTAAACAAACAATATAATATATAGAACCTAAAATTTTATTTAAAAAATATATAGCTACATGCTTGGATGATTCCAGAACTTTCAAAAATGTTCGCTTACTGTCTACTAAGAATCGATGATTATATGAACAGTAAGAAGTACATTGAATAGTAGGAACCATAGTCTTATATACAGTAGTATTGTTATTTTTTAAATTATAATTTATGTTTCTAGCTCAGGAGGATAATCATATAGTAGAACAGAAAATGCTGCCATTTAAAATAACCTGGGGATAAATAACAGATGATTGACGAGTCATCATAAATTAAACAATGGGTTGTGCTTATCAATCTGCTCACCAGGTTACACTTGGGAGGATATAAATGACATTAAAGTGTGCAGTGAAAGAGAGTGTTATACTTGAGGCACGATGTTTTATCAACTGTGTGCCTTGAAGAGTGATCATGTCATTCAAAAAGGAAAATAAAAATCATGGCATTGACGAACGTACTTCTGGTGTATTTGCTTTCACGTGGCAACTCAACATTACGATATGCTTAGGGAACCAAACAGTAAATGAAAGAGAACCATTTGAAGTAACAGCTAGCCAGATCTTCAAAAGCTATAACATGGAACATTTTCTAACAGTCCTGGGACTTGTGGCATGTGGCTCTGAATGTCATGAGCAGCTACAATACTCAGGTTCCTCTTGGTTTGCTTCTCTGTGAGGAATCCTTGCTGAGGAAGGTGGCTATGGAAGACAATCCTTTTGGAAGCTCCATATACTCTACCAGTCATAGCAAAGATGTAACCTTCATCTGATCCATTAATATCTTTAGAGAAAAACATAGATGATATGACCATTTAAACTATGAAAATGAGCCAGACTTGGTGACACACACCTGTACTCCCAGGACTTGGGAGACTGAGACAAGAGGATCATAAGTTTGAGGCCAGCACGTGGTAACCTAGTGAGATCCTGTTTCAAAATAAAAAATAAATGGCAGGGGTGTATCTCAGAGGTAGAGCACCCTGGGGTTCAAAGCCCAATACCAATAAAATAAATAAATAAATAAATAAATAAATAAATAATCTATGAAAATATTTGTCTACTAAGATAATTAAGGAATCTCAAATTAATATGTTGAATTTCTTCCCAAACTGCAAGATAATACAACCTCTGTTGGCCAAGGAAAGGAAGTCATAAAGTAATAATATACTGAGATGAACTAAGATGTAGAAAGGTAAGTGACTGAAATAAGATGAGAACATAAGGAAACAAACTTCTAACTCATAATAAAAATTCACTTTTGATGGACTATCAAGCTGACTTAATGCTTCCAAAATTTCCAGGTACTTTTAGTAAAAACCTTGAAAAGTTTTCAAAATGGAGAGAATGAAAAAAATATGAGTTTTTTTTTTTTTTTTTGCGGTACCAGGTTTTGAACCCAGGGGCATTCTACCTCCGCGCTACACCCCCAGTCCTATTTTTTATACTTTATTTTGAAACCAGGTCTCACTAAGTTGCGGAGGGCCTCACTAAGTAGAGAGAGAGAGAGAGAGAGAGCTGAGGCTGGCCGCGAACCTGGATCCTCCGGTCTCCACCTCCCAAAGTACTGGGATTACAAGCATGCGCCACCACGCCCGGCAAAATATGAGTTATTAAAACAAGAAAAAATATATCCAATGGAGTTATATTGATGAATAAATAGAAAATCAAACCATTGGAAGTAAAAAGTACATAAAATTATAATAATGAGAATATAAATAATAAAACAAGATACAGATAAAAATTTCTAAGCTCTATGCATGTTGAAATGTGATGAATTATATATAATTGTTAAAGAATATTATTATGTAATTATGACACATGCTTTCATACACAAACATCTAAATAGCAAGCAAAATTCAAAGAAAGACAAAAAATAAAAAATTCCGCTTTATACTTAACTGTAATTTGAGAAGTGTATTTAAATGAAACAATAAAAAAATTCTAGTAACACTTAACCTATAAATAAAAGATCTAATTTACAAAGAAAAGGAATCTTCCAAATTGTTTATCTTGTCCCCTCTGATCATTAAGAACCTCATCTGTTGAGGTCACGCTTAGGTGAGCCGTCATATGACAGACAAATATTTTCATACTCTGGGCCCATTTGAAAAGTTCTCTTTGCCTCTGTATTTCTTTAGACTAACTATTCTCCAGTTATCTGATAGCTTTCCTTCTTAATTCCTAATCATCTTGCCAAACAATTAGCTACAGTTCCTGAATCAGCTAGGTCCATATTTCTGGCTCGGTCCCTGTTTAGGGAAAATGAGCCCTCCAGTGCATTCAGTACTGCAATGTCTGTCCATTGATGGGGTTTCTCATTCCTACTGTCCTTAACATCACTACAGCCACTTGAACGTGAGGTTGTAATCCTATAGCCATGCACTTAGGTGGTGAAAGAATACCTAGAAATCAGAACCAAATATCTCCTTCCTCAAACTACTGGGCAGAGGGAATTGTCCATCTATCATATGTGTTGGCTATAAGAGAAGCAGAATAGCGGGGTTGAAGTCATGGGCATCTGGACCATTTCCTCTTGGATCTTACTTGTGTCTTCAAGGCCTGCTTAAACCTGCTTTCCCATTCTCTTTGTAAATGGAAGCAGTTATGTATGGACAATTTTTGATTTGGGCATAAATTCGTGCATGGTGACATGGTGGCACAGACTCACGGTCAAATAATCAGTCGTTACTGGAGCTCACTAGAAAGCCAGAAGCTGTCTTTCAAATGAGAAAACAATTATCTGTAGAGACTGGTATAGTTCTGATGCAAATTGAAAAGATCAATACTATATTTCACCTACGAGGACCTGCAATACTCATGCCAATTCTCCACCAACATTCACCATGAGATCTTCTGATTGTAAATCCCAAGTGGCAGAACAGCTGTCATAGCATTTTGGACTTGGTGAAAACCTTTATTTTGTTCGGGGACCCACAAGAAACTCTAGCCTTTTAGGTTACTTAGTAATTGGGTGAGAGCAACACGCTCAAATGAAGCATATGCTGCCTCCAATTTTTAAAACAGACAATAGTCACAAGTTCTTAGTAGTAAGCAGGGTCAGATAAAGCAATTTTCCTACACCTTAGATTATATCAATGTGCCTCAGATCACCAAACACTAAGAAATGTCACAAAAGAGTCAGGCACCTGCATTTTGTGGGAATTGTTTTCTGATGATCGGGGCTACCGAGGTATATAAGTTGCTGCTTCCTTATTACCAGGTTCACTTGCATGGAACCATCCGTAGACTAGTGCGATGGTTTATGAAAGGAAAGGTGGTCAATTCCTTGCAGACTAGCTTATGGCATGGAGGGAGGGGATGAAGATTGACTTAAAGTCAGACTGTGAAGGTACACTACTGGCCATGCCCAGCTGCAAGCAAGCCTTCTCAGATGGTCTTTAATAACTGATACAGAAAACAATGCCTTGGTCAGATCAGGAGCTGTGTACCAGATTATGCATGCGTGCACACACACACACACACACACACACACACACACACACAAGACATCCAGAGTGCACATTCAGAACACCAACTACAACCACACTATTAAGTTTGTGATAATACACTCCCCTTCCACAAACATTTCTGTCTTCTGCACAGGCCACATAGGCAAGTTGAATGGACACCTGGTGGTGCATTACATTAGTCAGCCCAAGATGATAACACAGGTCTCTGATAGTCTCCAGAAATGGAAACTGCTTTTTATATGTTATTTTGAAAGCTAAAGGCTTCCACTTGGCCATTCCTACCAAAATAACCCTTACTACCTAGGTCATGAGTACATGAGACCCATGTAGTAATGTTGCCACTTGCCAAATATGTTTTTTTCAATTATGCATTCTAGAACTGGGAAACAAGCACACCAGCCATAGACAGTGATAATTGTTCAAAAACTGTAGACAATGTGGACATTTTTCTTCCTTCAGTTTATTCTTTAAGCACTTTTGTTTAAACTGTCAAAGGCAATAACTTTATATTCTGACTGCATTGACAGTTATATCACTATCGATGAGTGTTAAATATAAAAAAAAGCATAGTAAATTCATGTAAGTCAATCATAGAAGGAAAACTATCTACATATTGACACAATTCTATACATTGCACAGCAGTGCACCCACATTTACTAAATTTAAATATCCTTCTATCACCTGCTTCAAATTTATAGGGATATGACTTTTAACCAATATTTGAGCATGACTTAGTATTAAACATTTTTTAACTTGAATTAAATTTCTAAGCAGACCATGAGTATAGACTTTTTGTCCTGAGTCTATTGTTAGTTAATTTAAAGTCCTTTCCTCGTCATTGCTAAGGGCCGTAGTCTGACATCCATTCTCCAAATGAAATGTGACTTTGATGGATAAACTCAATTAAAGCTCAGGCATTAGATAAGTTAAACAGAGAATTGGACGGATCTTTACCAATCTACCTTTAAAAATACAATAAGTATTTCAACATGAAGCAGTCATAAATTACACTGAAAATATACGTTAGTAAAATTGGATTGAAATCGGAATCAATTACTTTATGTAAATTCCTATGGCTTGGAAAGCAACATTTGTTTCTCCTCTGAATATGGTATAGTTTACTTTTAACAAATAAAATCAAAGGAATACCTGTCATCTTTTACTTTTGTAATTTTTTCCTCTTTTATATTTTTGTTTAAAAATCTAGTTTTAAGATTAATGATACTATGTTGGCCATAATCTGAAAATCCCATTCAAGTCTCTTTAATATTTAAAAAAATGACTTGAGTTCCTCGCTATTAAGACCTTTACTCTTTCGTTGATACTCCATTCATTCATTTATTTAATCATCAAACTAAATTTTGTATCTTCTCTATGATCAATACAAGAAATTGGTCTGGGTTACGTAGGCAATTCAAGAATGTAAGGAGGGACAGGGAAAGGAGTGTTTGGTTTTCTAGACATGTATGCAGGATTCAAAAGAATACAGAGACAAAGGCATCTAAACCCGTCAGGGAAAACTGGGTAAATCAAGGAATCACGACATTTACAATGTAGAAGAACCTTTAAATATTAACACTTAATTCCTTTACTTTGCAATAGAAATAACAAAAAGAATTTGATTTGTTTTTCCCAGCACAAATATAGCCAAGGAGACAATCTTTAGTAATTAGAAATTTATATTTGAGAATCTAATAAAACTGAATTTAAATCTCAGGCCTGAAATTACTATCCCTGTGAGCCTTGAATTCTGTTCCCTCAACTACCAAATAGGGACAATAATAATTAACACCCTCATGTGTTTTGTTGTGAAGTAGCATGAGATTAAACACTTAACAGAGGGCTTATCACACTAACTTATATGGTTGTTGTCAGAATTCAGTGAGTTAGTAATTGTAAGGTACTTATATTATCTAGTTTTAAAAGGGACTGTTTAGATGAAAACTGTTCTTACTGTGCATCTTATTTGTACAGGAATAATTTGTTATACTATAATGTATATTAATGTTTAATTGCAATTTCATATAGAAAGCAAAGCATTTGTTTTCTTAGAGAGGAATATTAGGATAAAAATGTATAACTATCTATCTTTTTCTGTAATTTAATAAATGTGGATTTTAAGGTCTCCTTGGAGAAATAGCTGAGTCTGGGGCTGAGATGAGGAATATATTACAAGACGAGCCCAGGACATCTTGTAGTGCTCAAAAATAAGAAAGTACATAAAACACCAACACAAAACTACAACCACAACTAACAGCCCACAATGATGGGGGTACATCAAAGGGACACCGGGACCAAAGGACGGTGCTTAGAGTGTCTAGGGATGGCGCAATGTGTGAAAAGAAGAAATGACAGAGCATTCTGCTATAACTCAAACTAGTACATCAATATCCTTGAGTTTATATGATACAAATACATGGTCAAATAAATAAACAAAAACAAATAGATCAAACCTTTGGTTTCCTGCTTGAATTTTCTGGCTACTCCCCCTCAGCCAGTTTCCTGGTTTCTCCTCAGATCCCAATTTCTGAACTCTCTGTTGCCTCACGGTCTAGCCAGCACACCCCCGTGATTTGATTCTACAATAAATACCTTCCTATTGTCTCAGTTCTCTTGGCTTTACCACCCATAAGCTCTTTATGTGCTAATAACTCTCAAACATATATATCTCTCCAGAATTCCCTTCTGGTTTGTAGTCTCATATATCCAACGGGCTGACTTAACATCTTCACTGCGATGATTAATAGGGATCTTAAACATAGTATATCATATACTGAGCCATCTCTTTTCTACAAACAAAAAAAAAAAGTCACAAGTTTTACCAACTTTTGTGATTTACACTCTATTCTGATAGTTATTTAGAAACTGATTCTGAAAAATTTGCTTTACTCTAATTGTTCCCTATATACAACATCAAATTCTTTCCACCTTATGTTAAAAAAACCTCAGATATAGCTGGGCATGATGGCACATGCCTGTAATCCCAGTATTTAGGAGGCAGAAACAGGAGGATACAAGGTTTAAGGCCAGCCTCAGCAATTTAGTGAGGCACTGAGCAACTTAGAAAAACTATTTCAAAATAAAAAATATGCTGGGCGTGGTGGCACACGCTTGTAATCCCAGTACTTTGGGAGGCTGAGACCGGAGGATCCGGGATCATGGCTAGCCTCAGCTCTCTCTCTCTCTCTCTCTCTCTCTCTCTCTCTCTC
>PVJS01034186.1:0-21716 GCA_004027185.1 Glis glis | reverse complement strand
AGGACCCCAACAGAATATGAGATGAATTATTATTCTACTGCTTCTTAGATCTCTGTGTTATTTTTAATTTTTAGAGCTACTTTTACTTTGTGTGACAAAATGACACCTGACTAGTGTGGTTAAAACAAGTGTTGAACTTAAATTTGGGGCTCAATATTTTAATCCCCTTTGTGCTAATTCCCACTGTTGTTAGGATTCTTGTTTCCTCTTGGCCAACTGCCTCAAAATAAACTTTAATTGATCATAGAGTACCAAGAAGCATAATGTGCTAGAATTAATACCCAGACAAAAATAACCCTTCTTAAAATAGCATTTGGAGAGGATGTTCCTTGCCTAATTTTGCTTAGTTTGAATGCCAGAATTTTTAATGTAATAGAGAATGATTAATTGTTCTAGTTATTTTTATATTGAAAATAAAAGGATTCTCATCTTGCTACCAATGGAAATGCCTAAATGACTTGTTAAGAATGGTTGTTAGAATTTGAAACACTATTTACTCTGAAATTGTTTAGACAAACATTAGAGAAAGAAAAGCCTTGGATTCTTTGTCCAGTTTTCTATCTTTCCGACATGAATTAATAATTGAGGTCTCCAATTGAGACCTCAGAATTTTTTTTTCTTGCTTAGTCTAGAACATCATATGTTGTGAACATCCAGGAAAGAGGCCCAGGCATTCCAGTCCTCTATGATGAGGCTGCGTCTTCCCTGGAGGCTTCATAACTGAGCTTGAACATTTTACTGTTCAACTTCTTGAAATGTGTTCTTGAGAATTGGGTCATTTCAATTTATTCACATAGGTGAAATATAGAAGGATTCAATTGAGTCTTCTAATCTGTGGAGTCCAAGGATTTTTAACTCTGCTCTCAGTGATGCCTGCATTCTGTATTCAGGTTCTGATATTGGGAGGGAATATTTCAAGCCCTTTGGTGGAATGACTCTTCCTGCTTAGGTCTGAACTGTAAAAACGAAAAAAAAAAAAATCCTGGTGTCTTCCAAGTTAATATCATTAGGTGTTGCTGTGGTGACAATAGCTCAACATTTTTCCACTGAATCATTTCATATTGAATATGAAAATATTAAACACAGCTGCAAATACTATACCAAAGACAACCTGCAGCACTGAATATCTTTTCTTCAGAGGCATTTTTGCTTGAGAAGGAAGAATCATTATTGCTAGGACAAAATGGTCCTATTAAACCACCTGTAAGCTTACCACCTAATGATTGTGAATATTGAGAATATTTTGATGTATCTTCTACTCTTTTGATACATAGTTATACATTTTTACCAAAACAGAATCCTATCTGCATATAAGTTTTGTAATTTTCAAGTTTTAAGGAACAGTTTATCAAGAACCGTTTCCCAGCTCATGAAATATTTTCTTGAGTAATGTCAGACAGTTGCTGAATAGAAAGGGCCACTCCTTCACGAAAGGACACAATTTGAGAAACAGAAGAGGAAGGAAGAGTTAAAATAATGGATTAGTAATTTTTGTGGAAGTTTTTTGAAAACTTTTTTGTTGGTTCAAATTTGTTGGTCAATAATATAAACTATTATACATTGTATAAGCTGGAAAGGATCTATGAAAGGAAAGTATAGGCTTGGAAAAATCACAATAGTTTGGGTGGGAGAAATTGATTGTAGACTGGATTGCCAGAAAGAACATCTGAAGAAACTGATTGGACACTGGGACCTCTGCTAACTTCACTGTCAAACAGACGCCTCCAGGTTCTTCTTCATTTCTACTTTCCAACTGTCACTGAAATGCTCTGGTTGGATGAATCTAAATTATATCTGAAAATCTAGGTACAAGAGTGTCTAGAGAATACAGCCTTTCACTTTAGAACATGAGTATTATAAAAAGGAATACTAGAAAAATCATGGAATGCATGTTGGATATCAATCCACATCCAAAAATATCTCATGAACTTTGGAAAGATTTATTCATTTATCTCCCTTAGAATGCCTTCCAACTTGCTTGATAATAAAACATTTTAGGCCAGTTTTGTAAAACACAGCTGTTTTTGTCCAACTGGAGAGGAATCCAAACCCAATCTTTCATCAGGAGCTGAGGAATCAAGCACTCATAATCAGGTGATTTGGAATCAATGACTTTTTAATGTAATTTACTAGTGTTGCCTCTAAAAGTATTTGTAGGTTTGGTTGAAGAACTAGATCTCAACCTTACCAAGCATTTGGCAAATGAAAATAAAAAAACACTGTATGGGTAAACCAATCAATGGTCATTGATCTTCCTGTATCTTATGTACTTTTTAAGCTTTAATTTTTTAAATATTTTATTGGTACATTATAATTGTAGATAATAGTAAGAGTCATAGTGATACAGTCATATATGCGGATAACATTTAATCTGTTTAGGGCTTCCTTAATTTTTAATCTGGGGAAAGAATATATATGGAAGATATTTAATATTTTCATTTCATAGGACTATTTGAGGAAGGAATGGGGAGGAAGTAGATAAGATGCCACTCTCGTTTGCTTTTATTTTAAATAAATTTGGTATATTCTCTATGAGGGTAAAAGCTTTTTTCACTACTAACTATATGAAGTTTAAGTACGATACTAAAAATAAATAAGCACAGCATGTTTTAAAGAAAGTTGTTCAAGACTGCTAGGCTCCAAAATTCTATTCCAAATCACCTATTAATGTAGTACTTTTTTTTTTTACAAGGGGGTAGCATATGGAGAAGCCATGTATTATTTGAGTTGTGTTTCTGCTGTTGAATAATTGCACATTGCAAGGATCTGTTTACACACGTGCATGGAGTTTCCCTGAGAACTTACAAGAATGCATATATATATGTGTGTGTGTGTGTGTGTGTGTGTGTGCAGTAAGGCAGAAAAAAAGTTGACTCCCTATGTAGTTTAATGAGAAAACCCCTTGGAATTATCAACCTATCAACCATGTACCAACCAAACAACTCACTCCAGGAGGAAGAGAAGCTGCCATGCTCTGCTTTGCTAGGGATCCAAAAGTCATATCATTATGAAAGTAAGGGAAATTTGCAAAAGCTTCCTTGAAATTAATGAAAAACCCCTAAATTTTACATTTTAGAGGTTTTTCAACCAGTACTACCTCTTTTCACACTTTTTTTAACATTAAGAAAGTACTGACATAAAGATCGTGTCTCTTAGCTCTCAGTTCACCTGGGTATTACTATCATACACATCTAATTGAGAATGCCCTCTATAGTTGTCTCTGGAAAATTTAATATGGCTGAAAATAACCTTAAGGGACCACTAATTTTAAATGTGTGGCTGAACATGGTTCAAGAAACTTGAAGAAAAAGGAAAATGTAAGAGTTTACTCCCACTTCTTATCCTAGTGGAGCCTGACAAATTAGACCTTCTTGATCTCCTGCTTCCTACCATCCCCTAACCCCAACAGGAACAAACACTTCATGTCTTCATTCTCACTACACCCTAATGCACATCTGTCTTCCCATATTACATGAGTTGAAAACTCAGCCACATAGTTTTATGAAGTAAAGTGTAATACCAATATATATTTATTTACTTGAGCGTTACTTCAGAAATAAGAGATTTTGAAAATGCAAAGTAGATCACTTCAAGATATGGGTTAATGAAATGAAGTTCCTTGTTTGGTTAAAATGTCCTTATACTTTTAAAACTAGAAGTTTAATTGAAATTTCATAGATGATTAGTTCATAATATAGGTTAATCATTAGTGGTAATGAGATTTGCCCCCCACAAATTAAATATAAGATCCTTATAAGGTTCATTCCCAATACTATCTTTTAAAAAGTTGATTCACAATTGGGATAGTTTGGGGCTTTTCTAGAGTTCATTTCTTTCTTTCTTGGAAAGCAAGTTTCTCAGGCTAACCTAGAAATGAATTACTTCCAAAAATAGCCTACAATCACACATGCATATGAAACAAAAAGAGAATATTTTATTTTGTCCTCGGGGCTATGCACAAAACCAGATTATTTTTCATTGTTTTTCTTTGATCAATCAGGGAACTTTGATTAAGAAGGTCAAAAGAAAATTATTCCTTTTGATTAAATAAAACACTGATGTGGAGGATTATGATATCTGGATCTTCTTCAAGGATATGCCCTTGATTTTAAATATGTCTTGTGTAATTTTCTCCTCTCCTGGATTCATGATACTATATTATTACATGATTTTGTTTCTCCTTAGATTCTCTCCTTTCATTCTAATTTCTAATCCCTCAATACCTTTTTTATTTCTCTACAAGACCAATTTGTGAGGTATCTGATCTTTTTCTTACATGCTCTTTTCCTGATAACCTTTCTTTAGTTACACTTTCTTAGCAATTTTTCAGAGAGTTTCATTCATTCCTTCTCTTGGATATGATCCATTAGAGTTCTGAACTTCTGTGATGGACTTTATTCAAGTCAATATTTTTAGTTCTAACTTCTTATTGAAGTTCAATAAAAAATTCTTTATTCATCTATTCAACTCAGAAAATAAGTTTCAGTCACTGTGGGAATTATTTAGAATATAATTCGAAACAAAACAAAGGTAGGTTCTGTTTTCATAGAGTTCATCTTTACTAAGGAGCCTTCTGTCTACTCTTCCCAGTAGTCTTGTGTACAGCTCTGACAGTGACCCATCTTTCAGAGGGAAATAGTTCTACACAGGAAAGTGCATGGAGAGACCCAGTTAGAGAAGAAAAAGAGTGATACTGGAGGAGGAAATATGAGTGTAGAATGAGGACACTAATGCAAGAGAAAGACAAAAGGGTAGGGACTAAAGTTTTGGACAGATCTGAGCAAACATTATGATGCATTGGCTTTGGGGGGAGAGGTGTGGAAGTGAAAAAAATTGGGAAATCTTTACTCCATGTATTTGATAGTCCAAGCCTTTCTTTGATACTCTCTCCATAAAACTTTGAGTATATAATTACTGTATTAGTCAGAGTGCTGGAAATAGATTTGTGGATGGGCATTTAGTTGGGATGTGTCCTTGAGTAAAATGGGCTCTGGAATTGGCGAGTTCACTAAACTGTTTTATTAAGGTTATTCCTAGAATGAAAATATACATTTGTGCTGCACATGTGTTTCTCTTTTACCTGTATTAAACTTGTATTCATTTCATATGATTGACTTTTGGGGATCATCAACATGACCCCCACGTCAGAGGAAGGAGGCATTGCAGGGGGTGAATGTTCCCCCAGGTCAGTCATCTGCAGAAGAAAACAGGCCTAACATGAGCTACATATTCTCATGTACACTCTTTCTACACTCCTATTTCTGCATCTCTCAAACCTCTTGTTGGGTCTGGGATTGGATGATGTTAAGTATGCTTGAGGAATATCTCCATAGCAGTACAAATTTGTGTGTACATGTGGGGAGATTTATCAGATTCTTAAAGTTACCTAAAAGAGATTAAAAGTCATTGCTCTAAATATATGTTATAGACTTTGTGTTAATTTCCCTTTTGTTACTATGAGACGTTAGCCGTTTAGAAACGTACTAACATGGTCTCAGCTCAGAGTTGAAAATCTATGAGAAGAGATGTGCTCTCAGGCTCAGACTTGAATGTTCAGGGCTGTGCCCCACCTAACCAGTACAATACTGACAATATTCACCTTAGATAAATCTCCAAGGAGAAGATGAATCACGGGGACAGGTGTCAAGGCTGAGAGATTAACCACTCTCCCACCGCCTCCAACCTGCCTTAGAGACTGACGACATGGCTTACTTACCTTGAAGAATTTAGTTTTCATCCTGTTAGGAGACAAGCAGTTTTCCTTATTTAGTTTGCCAGATATTTTTCCACCTGAATCAGGCATCACAAATTCAACACATTCAATAGCAGGTTAACAGTCAACCCACCATGGCCCCAAATAAAATAGCACTGCTTTTCCCAGAATGTTCTGTTTCTATGGAATTTCTAAACCATTTAGACATAAATTTTTTTGTGTGTTTTCTCTTTTGCTTCATATTTTCCACATCCATGTCTTTATTCTTTTTTTTCCTTTTTGTGATACTGGGGTTTGAACCCAGGGGCATTCTACCTCTGAGCTATACATCTGTCTGTCGTGTTTTTTGTTGGTGGTGTTTTGAAGCAGAGTCTCACTAAGTTGTTGAAAGTCTTGCTACTTGCTGAGGCTGTTTTAGAAATTGCAATCTTCCTGTATTTTTTAAAATTTGGTGCATTGTAATTATACATCATATTGAGGTATAGAGTGATAGAAACACACATGCACACAACTCTTGGATCACTTCCCTCTGAGTCCTGCCTCTCCTCCCCCATACATGGTCATTTTCTATACATGCATAGCATTATTTCAACTGTTGCACTCTTCCTATCTTCATCCCCCCTCCTCCCTTCCCTAAACTCCCTCAGTAACTACTTTGAAGTCTCTGCTCTTCTTCTCATGTTACCCTTATTTCCGAATTTCTCTCTAACTTCCACATATAAGAGAAAACATACATCTATTCATTTGGGGAAACTGGCCAATCTCACTTAGTATAATTTATTCAAACATCATCAACACAGACTTGCTCAATGCACAGAAACAAGTTAAAGATCCTTTGTTTCTTTAAACTCCTACAAGTGTAATTTTTTAATGTGGAAGGATGACATTTGTTTGCCAATATTTTAATTTTTCCAAGCAAGCATATTTAAAATGGAGATGAACTTATATCACCATATATTCTATTATTACACAACAGTAAAATAAAAGATATTTCTTACAACTCAAAAAGTTTAGCTCTTTAAATGTTTTGCATGTATGTCCCTATTACTCTGAACTACATTATGATGGGAGACTACAGTGGACCAATAAAAGTATATTTTTAAAAAAGTTTCATTCTTAGGCTTATTTTTCTCATTTACCTGAAGATGGCTAAAAATTTTAAGAATTAGTACTTGATCTAGTGCAGAAGTTTGGAAACCAAAGCATGGGCTTATAACATTTCATATGCATGAGAGTTAAGAATTTATCTCCTAAACCAAGCGTGGTGGCGCACGCTTGTAATCCCAGTACTTGGGAGGCGGAGACCGGAGGATCCGGGTTTGCTGCCAGCCTCAGCTACTTAGTGAGGCCCTCCGCAACTTAAAATAGGGCCGGGGGTGTAGTGCGGAGGTAGAATGCCCCTGGGTTCAATCCCCGGTACTGCAAAAAAAAAAAAAAAAAGAATTTATCTCCTAGACCAGCCTGATATGGATGCCTGCAACCTTAGTCAGGTTGCTTCAGTTTGCTAATCCTAATCTGTCTTCATCTGCAACATTATAATTTGGGGATTTGAATAGTAGCTGCCATATAGGATCAAAGTATAGATGAAGGAGTTAATAAAAATAAATCACTAAGTATAGACCTTAGCATATAGAAAGCTGTCAATGAATGAAAGATAGAATAATTACTGCTAATCTTTTAAACTCATATTGTGCTTTTTATTTAACTTTTCACTAATGTCAAGTTATTTTCTTAAATATATATGCTGCCTAATTAAGCCAATCATCCAGATTCCTAGTAACATTTACAGGGATCATTAAATCATTAATCCCCATATTGAGAAGTTGGTGTTATTTTTCATTATTTATGGTGAGAGGCACACTTTCCAAAAAGTTGCTGTTTCACTCTTTTATTATTCTTTTTTCTTTTATTATTCTTATTGTAAGAGTTTTGATTATGTGACTGGTTTTAGAAAATGGATTTCAATTTGGCCTTTCTGTGACTTAAAACTGAATGAAGTTTTTACTGTCTGATCTAGGTTTAACAAAGTCACCTAAAATAATCCCCTTTGGGCAAGACTGCAGATGGGTTTTCTGCACCACTGAATTCCACATTTCCTCATAATTAAAAGGGTGGGTAAAACCCTCCTCACTTACATCTTAAACCCAAGAATGTTTGCCAATACACATAAAAAATGCTGGTGTTCTTCCAACAGAAAGAAATAGTGATTTATTAATAATATTCCTTAGTGTGATAGAAGATTATGAAAACAAGACCTTTTATAGCTGAAAAATGCTGGGCTTTCAGGGTAAATGTTGGAACAGAGTTGGTGAATAGTACTGTTTAATTATTATGGTGCAGCTAACACAGCTGAATGAAGGACTCTACAAATAGTAAAATGTATATGAAATAATAAATTTATTTCTTGGGACTTGTTGAATATAATAAGCTTATATTATTAAAGGGGAATTTTCCTTACTACATAGTGGCATATATCTTTATTTGATGGGAAATGTAAAGAGAATAATTAGTGCTCCCTGTTGCATAGCTAATGCTCTCGCCAGGATAAGGACAATGCAGAAGAGATCATCATGTGCACCTTTACTCATGTCACCCAGCTAGGTGCAGAGGAGCTAAAGGGTGAATGATTTGGAAAGTGTCATGGGACAATGAATAGGGGTTAGCTTGTGGAAACTCACACCTGCTTCTATCTCTTCCTATATGTACAGCATTAAATTCAACCAACTTTTACACATTTTAACTTTACTTTCTTCACCTGTAAAAACAGATTAGAGATAGCACATTCATTCATTCATTCATTTATTCGTTCATGGTACTAGGGATGGAATCCAGAGGGATTCTACCTCTGAGCTACACCCTCAGCCCTATTTTACTTTATTTTTTATTTTGAAATAGGCCTTTGCTAAGTTACCTGGCTGGCTTCAAACCTACCATCCACCTTGTGGATGCCAAGTACTAGGATTACAGGTGCATACTACTGCACCTGGCTGGATAGTACATTTAAGGTGTCTTTTATAAGGTATTTTATCAAAGTTGTAGATATAATTAGTATAATATATCCCAAATATAAGGAAATGGAATCTAAATATTACATGCACACTCACATACACACACACACAAAAAAAAACAAATCACTGATTTATCAGCTTCTAAGCATTTACTGTGTCAGGTCATGTGCTGGCACTGTTGGTGAACGATACAGTTATGGATGCTGCATGCATGGGGCTTTTATCAGCTACTAAAGCTAAATCACTAAGTATGATTTTCGTGATATGCGTTATCTAGTTGACCAATGAATATAGGAATCTATATAATTTTTAAGGGTCAGTGTTAAATTAGTAACCTAATTAACTTTTGCCCTAAACCTAACTTTTATCTTTACCCAAAAGTATGAATTGGTGATGCAATTTTCACACATACTTGAGACAAAATATCAATTTACTGGAATTACACATACAGGGTAACAAAATAAATAAAACAGATAAGCTCAGTGTTCCTTTTGTGTTCATGGCACTCAATATATGAAAGACCTACTTATTTTTATTTCTTCCTAAAATCAAAGCAATGCTTAAATATTCCGTGACTATGATTCCCTTTTTTCAAAGACATATTTCACTTAGAGTGTTAAATGGTTCCAAAACACAGTATATTCTATAACCATTCCCCATAGGCCCCAACTTAAGTAGGTATTGCTACTCTACTTCAATTACAATGTATAGTATATGGGAGGAGAAAACAGTGGCATCATAAATCAGACTGTGCCAAGCTATGAGCATCGCTGTTAATGTTAATAGCCAGCATTTATGAAGCACATATCATGTGTTAAGAACTGTGATAAGTCCTTCAGAAGAAGTGATTCGTTCATTCCCTTCTGTCACCCTATGAGGCAGATGAAATTGCAAATCTTTTGTGTAGATAAAGAAACCAAGGCCTGGAGAGGTCTGGTGGCTTGTGCCAGTCCCTCAGCTCATAACTGGGGGATATGCAATTATGTACCCAGGTCGCCTAGCTTCAGAGCCTACCCTATCACCACTACTCTAAACCACCTCCCGTGAAACTGAGGTGTCTGTGGGAAACCAAGTTATCTTTCCTACCAGGTGTTCTTTAAACTTCACTGTATTTATTTCTACTTTTCTCATAACCTCTGTAATCATCTACTTATTGAGTTGCGACTCACAGTGTGCGTGTGGGAGGTTGTAGATAACATACCAGCGGTTTGTGCTCTTTCTCATGCTTGCCAGCTGTTCTGGCACAATATTTATTTGCCCCATAAATCCTAAGCTGTTCATTTTTATATATATAAAAATATGTCCATTGACAGTTCATCTTATTTTTCTACTGAAAATCCTGGAGCATGAGGTGTCCTTGACTTCGGGTTCACAGTCTCCAGATACATCGGATCCTCAGCATCACACCTCACAGCATGGAAATGTGACCCAGCGGCAGCTATGCTACTCACAGAAATTCCACTGAGTCTAAAATCAAGGCCCCACCCTCCCTCTGAGATTTTGTAAATTAATCTCTCTACCTTCGTCAACACAGGTAGTGGTTAATGAAGGTTAAATCATTCTAATTTAGTTGTAAATGTGTCAACTCAGTATTTGAGTTGTGTGACAGGTGTCGGGCATACATGCTTCCTTCCAGAAGGCCCACATGAAGGCCCCCCAGTCCTGGCATCCACTTTGTGTCATCTGATACCATATGGCAGAAAAGTCATTCATCTGCCAGAAGGTACTGGTCCTTATCTCCCTTTTCCTGTTGCTTCTCCAGTACTCAGGAAAACAGCATTAAATAATGTTTTGAGATTATCAATAGTAATGCACTAATCAACCATTATATCATTTCCCCCAAAGTTCAGTCTTTAAAATACACAGCTTTGAGTTTCTAGTGAAAACATTTTGATATGTCTCCATCCCCCTTGGAAACCATTCCATCTTTCCTTTGATTTGTGGAATAATTATGACTCCCTTGTTAGTTCATTAACTTTTCTTTTCCATTAAGCGGTCTGTCTTTTTTGACAGTACCTTCTGGCAGCTAAAATGCTAACTGCAAAATAATTTGGGATGGAGGGGAGGCCATTCGGTAGTTATCAAAAAAAAATTAGACCTCTCTCTTTGGAATGGAATTTTAAAGGCATTACATATTGCCATGAAATTTCTCAGAAAGTGCTCAAATATATGAGGGATAGTTATTATTATTATTAGCATAGAGTGGGGGAAATATAGGCTGAGGGAAGATAAGACATTGGTCACCCCCTTTTCTAGTAACTACAATAATGCCTCTGTTATACAGTCTGCCTCTAATCTAGCTCTCAAATTCCTCTGCACGTGCCAAACATTTTTATAGTCCTGCCTCAGCCTCCAGGTATTTTTTATATGTTTATATAATAGGAAAACTGCCAAAAGTCAATATGATAGACTGCATTATACCTCTATCCTGTTTCCATGTCAGCTGGATCTTACATTCAACATTTAAAGGAGACATGGTGTTTAGGGGAAAAGGCTTTTAATTATGTTCTGTTTTCAGCAACTATTGGGCAAGCATGAAAGTCTTTGAAGTTAGATTCTACCTTATAACACATACATCAGCAAATAGAAACCAAAAATACACATGCTTTCCTCTATTTTTGTAACTCTGTGTATGTACCACTGCCTGGGGGATTCATTGTTTCTGACCATTTTTCCTAAGCTGGAAATTGCAGACTCGATTGAGTTGCACATTCAAGTTTAATGGATATTTACGGTAATCTTCATCTTCACTGTATTATGAAACTTGTTCACTCCTGGAGACACTATTATTAGACTTGTTTTTTTATTTTAGTATTTAAGAGTATTTGAGGGAAAATGCTGAATGTATTTCTATTTTTGCAATTATACAAACTCATATGAGTAAAGCCAGGTGAACCTGAATGCATATCATATCGAAGTATGTATCAGTAACATTAATTATGATGCTGAGAACATTTCTTAATAACATTTACAAATACTGTCTTTCAAAAATTCTTAGCTGATGGGAAATTAGTCAGTAGCTCTCAGTTCCCTGGTGTCATATTTGAAAGGTGTTATGTTCCTCTCAGGAGCTTACCACATACCTTACTCTATGCAAGTGTTCAAAGATCTGTCTCATCCTTTCTTAATGGAGAGGTTTCTAAAATATGGTATTGAAACCAAGAGAGCTAACAATCCTAAAGCATTTCACATTGCTCAATAGCATTTAACTTAGTGACTAGATGCATCTCATTCTAATGGAAACAATGGTCCAAGAGAATGGGTTCAAAGAAGGATAAACAGAGGATGCAATCAGAAAAATGGAATGCGAGGACAATGTGAAAGAATCAAGAAGCATTTAACTGTAAAGAGAAGATCTAAGAAAGGAGCAAACTACAGTAGCTATCTCCATCTATTGCAGGGCTGTCCCAGAGTACATTTGACTTGGTTTTGAGCCAAGGGCGCAGAACTGGGACAGTGGAGTGACAGTAACAAGGAGGGCCATCCTGCCTCAGTACACAGAACTTTCTAACAAAATGATTTGCCTTTAATGCAATCAGTTACCTCGTATTAGAGAGAAATTCATCTTCCTGAGTGTATTCTAGCAATATATATAAAATAAATATGTCTATATAAAATAAACCTTCCATATATCTCATGTATACATACATATATATATAATTCTGTTGAGGAGAATCTTACCTTGAGTTATACTAGATAATACCTGTAATAATTTGCTGAGGTTCACATAACAAATACCACAGACTGGGTGGCTTAAGCAGCTGACATTTACTTTCTCATAGTTCTGGAGACCAAAAGTTCATAATCAAGGTGTCTACAGGTTTGGTTTCTCCTGAAGCCTGTCTGGTGTGCAAATGGCTACCTTCTCATTGTGGAGGGTCTCTTCTTATTGTGAGCACACTCCTATTATCTCTCTGTATAACCAAATTACCTCTTCTTATAAGGACGCCAGTCAGGTTGGATTAAGACCCTCTATAACAGTTTTCTTTTAACTTTATCACCTCTTTAAAAGGCCCTTTCTCCAAATACAGTGACATTCCAAGATACTGAGTCTTAAGGAGTTTGTGTAGGTAAAGGGGAACATTTTAGCCCATGACAATATCTAAGTTCACTTCTGATTTCTAAGAGTTCTTCTTGAGAAGACAAGGGAGAATTCAGACCATACCGAGTCCTGTTCCCTGGAAGAGGGAAACTGAAGGATTAGGTGGCTGTCAGCAGCACCCTGTTCTAAATTACTTCCTACCACCAGAGGGGTCTCTTGTCATCTGTCTGCAAGTGCAGGTTTCACCATAAACTGCTCTTTGGCTTCTGGTGAATGTGGAGAGGATTAAATTCATTATAATATTAAATAGATCAGGTGGAATTAGCTCTCAGCAGAGAGCAGCTGCTGGCTCCAGCAATGTTATGACAGGCTCCGCCAATTATGCAATGCAAATATAATCATTTGACTCCCACCATTTCCAGGCCTTGACAAGCCCAGCAAATCCATTGGGCAATTTCTTCTGATCTGGTCCCACACATACTGGCCTGGCAGTGGCTATCTCAGAGGCCAGGGAATGATGTCTTTGACAGTCATTCAAGACTAAAGTTAAAATAAAAGAGGAGGTTAGGACCTACAGTCATTGAGAGAGAAAAATCCAGGCATGAGTGTTCATTCTGCTTTTATTAATACAGTTCATATTGATTTAGCTACTAGCAATGTTGCCTGATTTCTGCTTAGAGCAGCAGAGTGAAGTTGGATGCAGAAAACATAGTACCCACTCTATTATTGAAGAAGTTTAATTTTGCTGAGTTTGTGCATGTATGATTTCATGACAATGTATTAGCTTGAAAGACTATAATGTACTTTTATATGTCAGAAAGTATTGGGAAAATATATCTTTGGCTTTGTTGGATTAGATACGGGAAGATTGGGTTGAGATTAGTTAAGGGAGAGCTAAAACAAAGTGGGACTAAGTTGAGCAGACCAAAGCAAACCTCAAAGTTTTAGAAAAAAATTAGGCAATATCCATATAGAGGTTAATGAACATGTAAAAGGAATTCTTTAATTAGAGTAAGTGTAGATGCTCAACCTGTTTGAAAATGTGACCATTTTTTTTTGTGTGTGTGTGTGATACCGGGGATTGAACCCAGGGGTGTTCTACCTCCGAGCTACACCCCCGGGCCTATTTTTTTTATACTTTATTTTGAAACCGGGTCTCATGAAGTTGCGGAGGGCCTCACTAAGTAGCGGAGGCTGGCCGCGAACCCAGATCCTCTGGTCTCTGCCTCCCAAGTACTGGGATTACAAGCATGTGCCACCATGCCTGGCTAAAATGTGACCATTTAGAGAAACTGGGTACCAGGCAGGAAGAAGAATATGTTCGGTAAAATTACCTGTAAATGAAGGTACAAGTATATCATTATTTCAGTTCTCTGTTGTTGGAAACTGAGGCAGAGTTGGTTCTGTACTCTTGTAATGAAAGAGAAGGATTTTGTGGAAACTGATCATACAATCAGACCAAAGTAATGGCTTCTAGAGCTCCTCTTATGAGAAATGAGTTGGGTTGTATTTTTTCCATATCCACATGTGGTTTTCCTGGGGTTAGGTTGCTTCCCTGGGAAGTTATGTGTTACTTTTGTATTGACATCTCAGGAGAACATGAGAAGAATAAAAATAAAGACAGATGCTTAGTGAAAAGAAAAGCCTCGCTGCCCTTTACAGCTCTTTTCTCTGATTCAAAGTGAGTTTGTAACTAGTGTCAGAAGTGGAAAGCTGTGTTTTTTTTTTTTTAATTCCCATGTTGGGAAGAATCTTCAGTCTAACCTCCTGTGAAGCAAGCATTCTGATGAACAGGAAGATGCTACATGTGTTAATGAGAAAAATGCCTGGGCTCAATATTGATATCCTCCCCAGTAGAATAGGAACATTCTGTAAATGGACTTTTGATGACAAATTTCCTCTCATCTCTACACACAACATACTCACAACATGGTTGTCTTAACTCACTTTGTTCCACTGTCCCAGATATGGAACATCTATAAAAGCTTAAATATAGTATATAGCATATGGTATAATTATATAATATGCAAGATAATCATAATGAGAATATAATTTTCATAATATAACTATAATATGATATTAATATGTATTAATATAATAACATATAAGCTCTAGATTATGATTTCCCACCTATTTTATTGCACCTGTGTAAATTTTGTTGAAATATTTGCAGAATTGAGAACTTGGGACTTACTTTGAATAGGTAACAATTGTAATAGGCAATTCCAGGAATGAAGAACTCAGAAGCTAGTTATCTGGGCTTAGGATCCTTCAGGCTACCCCATGGAGGTGCATATTTATTTTTATTTATAAGCCTTCTCTTCTGATGGCTGTTTGGTCATGAATAGTGTAGGTTGCATTCTAAATCTTCTAATATATGCTTGTTGTTTGAAATTTGAAAAGTATTTCTACATTAAAAATTGTATTTTGTGGCCAGTCGATAAAGGCCTTCTCTAACCTTCATGCTAAATTCTAGACTCATCCAGGTCTTCATTCTGGACCAGTCCTTTATGTTCCATTATCCCCAAGAATTGTACTCTCATCACAATTTCATAGTACTTCTTACGAAGGAGTTTCTTCTTATTCCTTGTCTTGTTGTGCTACAAAATACTTATTGAGCATCTCTACTATACTAGATACTGAGGAACTCGAGAAAAAGAAATGAGCATGACTTGATTCAGTTTTTGAGGAGAGATGTATGCATACCAAAGCTTATGGGAGAGTGTTGCATGTTCTTTTTTTGTTTTTGATCTTTTCTTTTAAATATACTTTTATTGGTACATTGTAGTCTCACATCATAATGTAGTTCAGACTGAAAGGGACATACATGCACACAGCACTTGGTGAGCCTCTCCCTGTGTCCCTCCCCGTCGCCCTCCCCTTCGCCATACATGACATTGAGATTGGCATTGGTGATTTCACATATGTACATAACCTCAGTGGAAATGTCTCCTTCATTCATTCTCCCTCCCTCCCTCCCTCACCACCACCCTGTCCTGAACCTCCTCCATCACTCCACTGAGGTTTCTCCTCCATTATCTAAAGTTCCTCTTATATACCAATTACTCCTTAGCTTCTTCATATGAGACAAAACATATGACCTTTCTCTTTCTGTTGCTAATCTCACTTAACATAATGTTCTCCAAGTCCCTCCATTTTCCTGCAAATTACATGATTTTGTTCTTCTTTATTGATGAGCAGAATTCCATTGTGTGTTTACCCTATAATTTTGTAATCCATTCGTCTGTTGATGGACACCTAGGTTGGTTCCATAATTTGGCTATTGTGAATTGTGCTGCTATAAACATGGATATGCATGTATCACTATAATATTCTGATTTTAGATACCCAAGATTGGTATAACTGGATCATATGGTGGATCCATTCTCAGTTTTTGGAGGAATCTCCACACTGATCTTCATAGAAGCTACACTAATTTGCAATCCAACCAACAGTGTTCCTATTTCCCCACTTTGTTGTCAGCATTTATTGTTTCAATTCTTAATGATTGTCATTCTAATCTTTGATGTAGATATTTGCAGGTTCTGGGCCCCCAGAGGAGAACACATATCTCAGAGTGGGAAGGAGTAGGAATCTTTCTATATATCAGTCTCTTGCTTAGTGTTCACATTCGTAAGCATGTTCTGGTTTCTTATAGAAATTCTCTTCCCCCCGGAAAAAAAGAAAAAAAAATTTCTGCCGGGCGTGGTGGCTCACGCTTGTAATCCCAGTACTTTGGGAGGCAGAGACTGGAGGATCCGGGTTCGCGGCCAGCCTCAGCTCGTTCTCTCTCTCTCTCTCTCTCTTTCTCTCTCTCTCTCTCCTTAGTGAGGCCCTCCGCAACTTCATGAGACCCGGTTTCAAAATAAAGTATAAAAAATAGTGCCAGGGGCGTAGCGCGGAGGTAGAACGCCCCTGCATTCAATCCCCGGTACCGCAAAAAAAAAAAAAAAAATTCTTTCCCTTTGTAGTGATCAGTGCCTGTCACTGTTAGCTAAGGATTTTGTAACCATTCCTTCCAACCATCCTTATTTGTGACACCTGGTTTGAGACCAGGAGTGTTCTTAGTACCACTCTTCCTTACTGGCCCTAGGAAGGATTTTTACTAACATGTATCAGGAAACAGACATAATTCCAGAAATGATAATTGAACAAACTCTCTATATCCAAGTAAGTCATCTGGATCCTTGGCAGGTTACTTCACATCTCTGAGTCTCAGGCCTTGACAGATAAATGGTAGAATTTGTCAAAGGTGAATGAAGGTGAAGGGGTTCCAGGAATGTGTATGTCCTAAGCAGAGGGAAAAGAGAAGGGATTTCAGTAAAATTCAGTGCTGAATTTTGAATTTAGCATTAAGGCAAAAAAAAGACTTTTGTTGAATGACCACAAAATACAATTTTTATATGGAATATTTTTTTTCAAATTCCACTATGCTATCTCACATCTCTAGATGTGTAGAGATGTAAGTTAGCACGGTGTTTTCTCTCAACTGTGTAACGCTGGAGAACAAAGAGTATCCCCTTCACCAGGGAAGTCACCCTTGTGAGATTTCCAATTTACTGACCTATTCTCAAATACATGTGCCTTTTACATAAGATGCTCTGTTGATGTGCTAGAAGTAAATTTGGAACTTGTCACTTTCTCCTCTCAGCTATTGATGAAAGTAAAGCGAACAAGCAAGCAAACAACAACAACAACAAAAACCAGCTCCTCTAAAGAATCCCCCCTCCTCATGGCTTCTTTCATTCTCAATATCAACTTGAAACTATCATGCTTTCTAGAACATTGAAAGATAATTGGGAACCAGAAGCTAATGACATTAGTGTGTTGAAGACAAAGTTGACCTACATTTCCATGAAAGACCTGAGCTTTGGAGTCTTTGGGGACTTCATCTAGGGAATTGGGATGAGGGACAGAACATGAGCAAAGAGATATGACATGAGAAGAAAGAAGAACAGCAACAACAACAACAACAATAATAAATGGCCTAGAAGTCGGAAGCAGTCTGTCTGCCAAGTGTGAGGGGGCAGCTTGGTACTCTCTCACCCTGTCTCTTTTCTGTCTTGTATTCAGCCTTGTCAGCACACCCACCAAGGCCTGCTATTAGTGTGGAGCTCAAAGTAGGAACAATGTAAAAGTGATGGGGAAGGTGTCTTATTCAACTAGTGTTTGGAACCTACTTTGGGGAGACAGTGATGAGAAGAATTTCCCCAACTTTAAATTATGTTATTATATTTCCATCTTTAACAAAATAAAAGCCATTGGAAAGTAAGCTTTCAAGGCAAGAGTATATCCAAATAGAGGAAAAGTAGAGTACTGTAGCATATCAGACCTGTATGCAAACCACAACTGTATCCTTGGCAGATTACTTCTCATCTCTTAGTCTCAGGTCTTGACAATTATTGGTGATAATAATAGCTGCATCATAGGATAATTGGGAAAATTAGCTATTGTCTGATACAAGCATTAAAAAATGATATGTTGCCAGGCATGGTGGCACATGCTATAATCCTAGTGACTTGGGACACGGAGGCAAGAAGATCTCAAGTTCAAGGTAAGCCTGAGAAACTTAGGAAGACTCTGTCTCAAAATTTAAGGTGTTTTTAAAGGGTTGGTGATATAGCTCAGGAGTACAGTACCCATCGATTCAGTTCCTAGTACTAGAAAAAATGATACAGATTGTAATTATATTGTAAACATAATATGGCATCATGACATAACAGAAATGTCCCTGGAGGTGCGATGTCATGACATGTATACACTCATATGTAACTTCTACCCTTTGCAGTCTCAATTTCAATCTGCCCTGAGTATATTCTTTTGCACTCTATAAAGAATTTTCTTTCTTGTTTAAGCCTAAGACCATCCAGGTATGGTGGTGGTCTGTGGGAGTCTGTACAAACCCGCTGTGTTTGCACACGAGTACACACGTCATAACATCAATTCTCCAGACACTTCGCCCTATTAAGATGGACACTGAAAACAAACACTATGGTACTTTGTTGTCAGAACATATGGTTTCATCCCTGTTTCACTGCAATCTTCCCCCTTCACTGGGGTTCTCCAGGAACCCCTAGGTACTCTCACCCTGTCTCTGGTTGATCAGATTGGATACATCTTATTATTTTCTTAATGGTGAAACACTATCCAAATTGAATAAATGGGTGATATAAAACAAAACAGATAATATTGCAGCTTGTGAAAATCATAAGAAAAAAGACAGAGAAAAGACACAAACAAAAATCAGAGCTATGAATAGCCAGAAAGAATATGACAGTGGAAACCAGAGCTGTGATTTTATTGTTTTTTTTCTTTTCCTTGACCCCTAGAGAATACACAAATAAAATCAATTAATGGGCCTTGAAGAAGAATCACTTTAAACTGTTCAATTAAACCCCGCAATGCAGAGAACAGAAGGGAGAAAAAAAACAATAAATACGTCTTAAAAAATGGACTTGTCAGAGGCGCCAGGGTCCCGACATGCACCATTACTGACGGATCGAATCACACTTCCATTAACACCATAATCTTATAGACTCCACAGGCTGTAAAAAAGGGATTTACTTTAATCAGGTTTGGTTAGGACTGAATTTGAAAAGCGCTACAAGTGAAATAAAACATGACCTGCACCTCTTTGATTTTTCTCCAGCTTTGGTTCCCTAGTATATAATTTGCTGTCCACCCATGGGTCATTTTTAATGACTGTGATCTGCTGGTACATTTCTCTCTCGTTTAGTAGTGGAAATCATTAATACAAACCTGCAATATTCCTCCTTAACTATTTCCCTTTATCTAATGATTTAACAGCCATCAGCAATTTGAAAATACTTTTCCTGGATCTTCTCTTAGGCAAGGACCTAGTCTAGGCCTTCCCAAAATTTCCAAGGAATTTTCTAAAGCTTCACTTAACAATGCCAAGACTCTGGGTAAATGCTGAGTGAAAGAGTTCTAAACAGCTTTCTATTGGAGCTCTTCCCAGTGCCTTTACACTGCTAATGAACGATCCAGAGTCTCTGGCTTGCTGTTGAGGGCACCTGTGTGTCTAAGGGACATTTCCAGAGCTTCTCCTGGGACTTATATTCCATAGGAAACACTATGAGAAACACTGACTTGGGCAGCTTTTATTTTTCTCACTCAGTAAATTCCCTACAATAATTTGATTGCTGCCTTGTTGGTAATAAGCACTCACCCGGAGGGTGGCTGGAGCAACTGTCAGGCCAGGTGAGATGAATGGCCATTAAGGAGACTGGGCAGTCTATAAATCCAAAAGGTGTCAGAATAATCTTTTCTCACTGCTTTTTGCCTCATACTTCGGCCTTCTTAATTTATCAAAAGACACGGGCTCAATATGGAGTTGGATTTCTCTTTCCTTCCTAAAAGAGGAGGGGTGCAAGAAAACATGTAACCCAGTATCAAGGAGCAATTGCTGCTCTCCCCTTACCCCCAGTGTGTGTGTTTCTTCAATATTGAGATGAACTATGTTTTGTTCAGTATAGATTTTTAATTTGAAAGAATAATAAAGGCCATTGAACCATAACTGTTTTATTGGGCCACCTAATGCTATGTGGACTTGAATGATTATAGCTGAGTACTGCTTCTTTGAGAATAGGGCTGTAATTTGGGATCTCTTATTATTTTGTTGGTTTATTTAATATTTTAATTTAATTATTTACTACTTCATGTAAGGCTTTCACATTTAATATAAAGAGATATTGGTTTCCAAATATGCACAAATGGGATCTCGTATTCTTTGTGTGTGTGTGTGTGTGTGTGTGTGGTATGAGGGATTGAACCCAGGGTAGTTTTACCTTTAAACTATACCCCAAGCCCTATTTTATCTTTTATTTTTGAAACAGGGTCTCACTAAGTTGCTGAGGCTGGCTTTGAACCTGTGATCCTCCTGTTTCAGTCCCCCCCCACCCCAAGTACTGGGATTACAGGCTTGTGCCACCACCATACCTGGCTGGATCTCATATTCTTAATGTAAACCCCAACCCTTTGTATAACTCTGCTTTATACGCTTATACCTACCATTTATTTGTTCCAGGATTTGATTAGGATTTTATTGCCAAACTAAAATAAATCAAATTTCTTTGTTATCCTATCTTCTGATCAACTAGGAAGGCCATAGAATAAGAGAGAAAGGGATGAATGTGTCTAGCTGTATCTAGGAAAACTCTTCTATATGAGGAGGAAGGTAGAAACTTCTATATTAGCCACCTACTACCCTAAGTGGGATTATTGGTGTCCAAAGTTCAAAGGACCAAAAGGTATCTCAGAGGAAAAGTGACTAAAACTAGATTGGATGAAGGAAAAAAGGAAAGAAAGCCAAATAAGAAACACTGGCAGAATGATGGAGAGGAAGGAGAGAGAAATAAATAAGGTACACAAAGCCCAAGAAAACAGGTTGATTGGTAATGGAATACCACAGAAAGTAGCACAGAGAAAATAAGCAAATATGATAATACAGCATAATAAAGGCCCCAAGTTAAAGGATCTAATGGAAGATTTGGTCTTAGAATTGCAAGGTTAATTCTAGAAGCATTTTTAAAAGCCCCCAAAAGCACAAAATTCACTTTAAAGGAGCTCCAATTTTAAAAGCTCCCTAGAGGCATGTAATAGAAAAGGGCTTTTAAATGCTATTTCTATTTTTCCCCCCTGTTTTCCTTAGGGGCTGTCTCAGAGGGATGATTTATTGTCTATTATATTTAAAGTGACAGAGCCAATTTTGAAGGCCTGCTGCAGTGGTGCTAGCATCAAAGTACACGGACTTGCAGAGTGTACCCTGTGCACAGCCAGTCAGTCCCTAGCTTCTGTTTGGCTTTGGACATCATGACTGACAGTGAAGGAATGAGAGGCAAATGGGCCTCTAGTCTTATGAGTAGAAGTCCTATTCGCATATAAATGAAACTAGTTGTTAGATTAAGTTTTTTTTCTTTGTCAACATACATTT
>PVJS01034185.1:0-21682 GCA_004027185.1 Glis glis | reverse complement strand
CTGTCTCTCTCTCTCTCTCTCTCTCTGTCTCTCTCTCTCTTGTCTCTCTCTCTCTCTCTATCTCCTTAGTGAGGCCCTCCGCAACTTCATGAGACCTGGTTTCAAAATAAAGTATAAAATATAGGGCCGGGGGTGTAGCGCGGAGGTAGAACGCCCCTGCGTTCAATCCCCGGTACCGCAAAAAAAAAAAAAAAATAAATCTGCAGACCCATGTTTATTGCACCGTTATTCACAATGACCTAGACATGGAAAAAAGAAAACACAGTGCATACACACAGCGGAATCCTATTCAGAATGCTGTGGCTGGATCTGGAATGTCCCCCAAAGGCTCCTGTGTAGAAGGCTGGGTCCCCAGGGCAGCAGTGTTCAGAGATGCGGCTCCTGGGAAGGGACCTGAGCACAGAGCTCGGCCCTCATCAGTGGGTTAATCCACTAATGGATGAATAATTTGATGGCCTTCTTGGGAAGGGTGGAAACTGAGAGGCGGGTCACTGGGGATGTGCCATGGAAGGGTGGACCTTGTCCCTGGCCCCTTCCTCCCACTTTCTCTCTGCTTCAAGGCTTCCAGGAGCTGAGCAGCTTTCCTGGGCCATGCCCTTCCACCTCCATGCTTCTGTCATGACCTGGAACCCTGGACACCATGAGCCCAAATAAATCTTTCCTCCTACATTGTTTTCCTCAGGTACTTTGTCCCAGTGATGAAAGGCTAACACACAGCTTTAAAAAAAAATCAACCAAAAAATAACCCTGTCATTTGTGACAGCATGGATGAACCTGCAAGGTGCCGTGCTAAGGCAGGCACAGAAGGAGGAGTCATGGGTGCTGCATGGCCTTGCTTATGGGTGCAGCCTAAAAAAATTGAACCTATCCATGCAGAAATAGAAGGGCGGTCTCTAGATAACTGAGTGGAGGAGAAAATAGGGAGATGGTAAAAAAGCAGAAGCAGGGGAGCAGGAGGAGGAGGAAAAGGGGAAGGGGAAAAGGAAAGGGAAGGGAAGAAAGGCACTTTGTGGACACGGCTGTTCCGCTGTTTCCAGGTCACAAGCCTCCTGCCTGCACACGGTAGGTGCTCCTCCAGCGGCAGTTCCCTTCACCACCTCCACCCGGCAGGTGGGAGCACAGCCTAGCTGCAGGGAGCAGCGGCACATGCATCCGGATGGCGCCAGGGCTGCTCCTCTAGCATGCAGTGCCCACAGGATGCAAGGCCATGAAGGAAGCCCTGGCCCGGGCTGAGAGATGAGAGGGGGTCCAGAGAGCTGCAGCAGGCCTTGCAATGGCCCCAGCCAGCCTCGTCCCTAGGGGAGGGGAGAGGAAGAGGCTGGAGCTCTGGGAGGCTATGGAATTCATGAACAGAACTGGGCAGGCAGGTGCGGCATCTGGTGGTGGTGGGGGGTGGCCGTGGCCTTGGAAGCTCTCAGAGGGCACAGGCCCTTTGTCCCAGATTCCCTCCTCCCTATGATTCCCTCCTCCTGGGAATTCCCAGCATGGCTCTTGGCTTCAGCCAAGGCCCTGAGGGCACTGTGAGGATGTGGTGGCTGTGCTGGGCCCTGCCCTCGGCACCCTCAGCCATAAGCGGACAACATGGAAAAAGACAGGGTCGGGGGGGTCAGAGCACAGGCTGTGGTCCAGATGTCCCGGGAAGAGGCCTCGGCCACTTTGCCGAGTCTGTGGTCCCAGGCTAGGTATTTCTCTCTGTGCCCGACTCTCCTTATTGGTAAAGGAGATGGGAGTAACAATAATATCTACTTCATCTGACTGTCATGAGGGCTCAGTGTATGTGCCAAATGCTTAGAGTAGTGACTACGGTTTAGCAAATACTCAATAAACATTGGCTGTTATTAATACTCCTCAGGGACGCTAGGCTGGAGGGAGGGAGGCGAGAAGGTCTCCCAGCTGAGCGGGTCATGTGGTTCCCGGGAGGCTGAAGAGCACAGGGCGCTCAGGGAAGAGAGGATGAAGACAAAGGCCCCAGGAAGAGTCAGCCCTGACTGTGTGTGTGTGTGTGTGTGTGTGTGTGTGTGTGTGTGTGTTGGGGGGGCGGGGTTAGGGTTAGGTTCCAGGTGATCTTCCCTTCTTCCACACCTCCTTCCCCCTGCCCTCCACCCCAGTCAGGAGTACAGAAGCTCTGGCTCAGCCTGGGGGGTCCCATGAGTCTCGGTTACTCTGTGATCTTGGGTGACTCTGCCTGAGCCTTGACTCCCTCATCTTCAAAATGGGGTTTAATTTCCTCAGGCCTTTAGTCCAACCTCACTCCTCACTCCTCCCAGCTTCCCAAGACGCTCAACCCGTGGCTCCTGGGGACACACAAGCGAACACGTGGCTCTGTGTGGGTTGCATCTTTATTCAGAAGCAGGGCTGTCTGGGGGGCAGGCTCTCCTCTGACCTCGTGTCCCACTGTCTTGCACCTCATCTAGCCGCTCGGGCCCTGGGAGGGTGGTGAGGACCGCGGTGGCCAGGGGCCTCCCAGGGTGGGAGGCTGTGCAAGCAGTGGGCTGGGGTGACGGGTGTCCAGGGTGGGCCCAGGGGACCCAGGGCCATCTTAACGGCAGCCGGTACAGGCGACATTCACACACAGCTCACATTCGTCGGTGGCGATGGTCCCTGGACAGGGGAGAAAGCCAGTGAGCTGAACCTGCCCCTGAGCTGGGAGGCCTGTGGCTGCAGGGAGCTGCTGGCCAGACCGCAGAGAAGGGCTGCTGAGGAGAGGGCCTGGCGTCTTGCTCACAGATGAGGAGCAGGGTGCTCTGGAAGCAGAGTGAGGGGCTGCCCCCCCATACTGTCCTTCCTAGCAGTGACTGCACAGGCCACTTTTGTTCTGGGGGTGCTGTAGGAGGGAACACAGGCAAAGGACGAACACAGGGCTTCGTCCCTCCGATTCGGCTCAGCTGCCACCTCCCCTTGGAAGCCTTTCATACTCATCCCATCAGAGGTGAGACAGGAGCTGTCTCTCCTCTGCCTTCCTGGGTATTCGTGTCTGTTTATGAATCTAATCCCTGCGCTCCCCTCCCTCCCTCCCATCTGAGAAGTCTTTGGGGCACTCCCTGGGACTTAGGGAGTTTCCAGCACATCTGACTTGCTGTGCCCGGTCTGGAGGAGTCTGAGGAGGAGGGCAGGGCTAGGATTTTTGAGTCTTCCTATCCACAGCCACTGGGTGTTTAACAGAAACAACATGTGGTGGAGGAGCTGGGGTACGGGGAGGAAACAGAGGAGGCTCAGGACTCTCTGCAGGGGCAGGGCACTTACTCAAGTTCTCAAAGATGCTGTTTGCTTCCTGGGAGGCACAGATGGGCTGCAGGTCCAGGGGCAGATCCGGGTGGTGGCACACAGCGGGCAGGAGGCTCTGGGCCTGCAGGTGGGGGCTGGCCACCCGCTGCCCCTCCAGGTCATTCAGCTTCTTCACCGACTCCAGCTGGACCTGGAAGCCTTGGTACTGGAGGGGGTGGGGATGCGAGGTGTCAAGCACTGGACCAAGACACTGCCTGCCATGTGGAGTCCTGGTCAGGCACTGTGGCCTGGACAGGCACTGCCACCAGACCCAGGGGTGACTGGATCCCGAGATCCTCCAAACCATCCCTGTCCTCATGGAAAATCCGGGCCACACTGGAAAGAGCAGCCTGGGAGAGGGGTGGTGTCTGCTCTCCTCCTGCCAACACCGTTTGCACCCCACTTTACCATAGGCTGTCTGTCAGCACTGTAGGGTGCCGTGGCTCAAGGCATAGACCTTAGAGACAGGTGGACCCTGGTTCAAATCCCGGCTGTCCCTGACCAGCATCCTGTCTCTTCTGCATCTGAGCCTCAGCCCCCTGACCTGACATTCCTCTGGGAGTCGTGGTACGGGGACATAGTCACTACCTGGCTGTTCTCCCGGAACTGACATGGTGAAGAATCGCAACTCCAAGCGGGCTGTGGGGACTCACCTTGATGTAGACTGACTGTGTGCTCTGCAGCAGCATCAGGAGGACCACAGCTGCCCCCAACAGGCACCCCAACACGGTCCTGCTGCCCATCTCTCTCCCTCTGTCTTCCTGCGGCAGCTGTCTACCTGGCTCCCACCTGCATCCCAGGTTAGCAGCTCCTTATAGGCCGGACTCCGGAGCCCTGGTCACTCATTAACTGGCCAGCTGGGGTGGGGTTGGCAGAAGTCTGGCTCTCTGACAAGCCCAGAGTTGGTTCCCAGGAAGGGGGTTGGGGGTGTTGCAGACAAGCCCAGAACACACGGGAACCTGGGAACTGGAAATGGTGTGTCGCGGGCCCGCCGTGTGCGGGCTCTCTCTCTGCAAAGGTCTTGGACCACTCCGCTTTCCATTCCCTCCTCCACACCCGTGGGAGTGGAAAGACAGGGAGACCATTTTATAGACAGAGAAAGTGAGGCTCGTGAGACACAGTGGCTTCCAAATCAGTGGCAGAGCGGAGACTCCAGCCTGGTGTCTTCAACCCTGGTTGGCCTGTGGCTCTTCCCCTGGGTGGAGGACGCACACAGACAGACAGGCCAGGGCAAGGTGACAGATACAGGGCTGGTGTCAGCGCTCTCCAGCACCAATGCCCCCCAACACCACCATCTCTCCCGCTCCTCTCCCCAGGCCTATTGAGGGACCATTCTCCTGTCCAAATCCTGTCCAGGCCTCTGCCACCATCTCCCACCTGTGCCCAGATCCCTGCGGCCATGCGTGACCTGTCTCACCAGTTTGTGTCTTTCAGAAGCCAAGAGGTTAACCCAGCACTGAAGAAAGAGCACCGGCTTTGGAGAGAGTGACCTGGGTTCAAATCCGGGCCCTGCTGCAGCTGCGTGACAGTGGACAAGTCACATCAAATCTGACTGAGCCTTCATTTCTCTTCCATCACAGGGGCACAGAAGAGCCCAGCTTCCATGACAGTGCCGGGCTCCAGCCCACCTGAGCTCACCCTTGTGTCCTGGCTATCACATCTGCAGCAGGCGCTTCCAGGTGACGCTGACCCCCTCCTCACTGGCTGACGGTTGGGTCAAAGAAAAGAGGGCAAAGTGTCTAAGGGTGACCCCTGCCTGGCCAGACCAGGCAGCTGTAAACAGTGCCCATGCCAGGGCTCAGCTCTGCTGGGCACAGACTGGCATGTGGCCGACGTCCTACACATATGGTTGAATTGAGGCTCCCCTAGCCCACCCTGGCATCTAAGGTCCAACTGGGTGGCTAACCCAGATGACTTCCTGCTCCGCGCGCCAGCCCCCAGCCCCCAGCCCCCGGGCTCCGCTGCTGCCTTCCACCTGCCTGGAATGTCCATCTATTGCTTTCTTATCTTCAATTGAAATGGGGAAAAAAACTCAAGTGAACTTTGGAATTCCCTATGCCTTGCTTCGAGTACAGACTTCAGCCTTTACTACTTTGAGTATGAAGATATTAAAGGACTTTACATGCTTGCTCATCTGTAAAGTGAAAATGATCATTAGATAACAATGGCCTTCATTTCCTGAGTAGTATGTGCCAGACACGATGCTATAGTATGGACACAATCTCATTTAATCCTATAGGACAGGTGTAATGATTGTCCCCATTTTACAGATGAGTAACCTGAGGCCCAGTAAGGCATCCTGTTTACTGTCCTATGGGAGTAGGAGATTTTCTTTTCTTATTTATTTATTTATTTATTTATTTATTTATTTTTGCAGTACTGGGATTGAATTCTGGGCCTTGTGCATGCTAGGCAAATATTCTACCAGTGAGCTACATCTCTAGCCCTTTTTATTTTTAATTTTGATACAGGGTCTTGCTAAGTTGCCTAGCTGGCCTTAAAATTGTCATCCTCCTGCCTTGTCCTCCCCAATAGCTGGGATTACAAGTGTGTGCCACTGCACCCAACTAGGGTGAGCATGTTTTCTATCTAGAAATTTTTTGCCTCTGCTCAGCCTGTGGTGCTACAGAGAAAGGAACAGAGGTCTTGGAGGCAGGGGAAGCTGGGTTCAAACTCAGACTCCACCAGTTGTCAGCTGTGTGACCTCAGATACGTTACTCTGTTTCTTCATCAGTAAAGTGGAGAGCATGGTGAACAGTCTCATGGTCTTAAGGAAAAACTACACATTCCTTGTCTCAATGAGCCTGTGACTCTCCCTGTTCCCAGACTGAACAAGTGCCCAGCCCACGGGGCCCTAGGGTAGAGGCTGGCTTCCCCGCCTGTCCTTCTCCATGAACTCTCCCAGAGAAGCCCCATCTTTGGGACTACAGCCGGGACAGTTCTGCTCTCTGGCCTTTGCACACGGAACTCGATGCCATTCTGCCCAGTGCTGAGTTTGACCAAACACATGATCTCGGGCAGGTGACATGACCTCTGTGGTCTCCATTTCTCATTTGCAAACAGGAGACATCCTCAGCAACTTAGTGAGACTCAGTTTCCAAATAAAAAATAAAATAGGTCTGGGGGCGTATCCCAGAGGTAGAAGGCCCCTGGCTTCCATCCCTAGTACCACACACGCACAAAAAAAAAAAAAAAAGAAAGAGAAAAAGAAAACAGGAGACAGGTCTTCAGCGTTGGAAGTTGTCGCCAGGCCTCTTGAGGTCCAAACCCATGGTCTTTCTATAGCGTCAAGGGACAAGGAACAAGGCTGCAGGTTTAGAGCTCCGTGGCTGTGGCTTCTGTCTTCTCCACCCTCTGGCTCCCCTGGCCAGGGCCCATCACGTGTGAATTTTCCCCTGGGAACGAGACATGACTTCCTCATCTGCCTGATAGGATTCTATGCATTTTTCAAAGCCATCTCCTAATCTCTTCATGAATGACCCACTATCCATCAAAACCAATTTGACCACAGATGCAAATCCTTGCTGCCACCCCCGGTCAGCCCACGCACATGGATGGGTGTTATCAGGGGCACTTCCTCCTCTTCCTTTTTTTTTTTTTTTGGTTCTGGGGATTGAACCCAAGGGCATTCTACCTCTGACCTACACCCCAGCCCCTTTATTTATTTTTTAATTTTAAAACAGGATCTCACTAAGTTGCCTAGAGCTTTGCTAAGTTGCTGAGGCTGGCCTCAAACCTGCAATCCTCCTTTTTCAGCCTCCTAAATACTGGGATTACAGGTGTGTGTCACCACACCCCGCAACTTCCTTCTTTATGGATATGGGAAGTGACTCTCACACAGCCTGTGGAAGCCTCACACAGACCCTGGTGGGTGACAGTTTACCCCTGTGTATCTGGACTGTTCCTCTCCCCACACTGCACCCCTGCCCAGCACCCTCCACCACGCACCCCAGAGCCCCTGACTCTCCCTGCCCGGATGACCACTTTCCAACAGCGTTTCTCATAGCTGACCCCCCGTCTTACTTGGAATGAAGCTCTTTCTCCTCTGGCTTCTGGGACGCACTTTCCAGGTTTTCTGTCCATCTCATTGGCCTCGTCTTTTCGGTGTCTTTTGATGCTGCTCCTCTTCTCGTCCTCCAGATGTGAGAATGCTTCAGGGCACCAGGGCTCAGTCCTTGGACCTCCTTCCTCTGTCTGCAGTCTCTCCAGGTGAGTCTCAAGGAATCTAAAGCCACGGAGCCTGTGGGTGCCCTCTCCTGACCCCCCCCCCAGCTCAGGCTCATTGTCCGCTGCCTCCCCGGCGTCTCCCACCAATTGTGGTTCACGGTGCAGAATTTACCTACTTGCTCAGCACAAAAAGCTGGAGTCATTCTTTTTTTTTTTCCCCCTTTTTGTGGTACTGGGGATAGAACCCAGGGGCATTCTACCTCTGAGTTACACCCCCAGCCCTATTTTATTTTTTATTTAGAAACAGGGTCTCACTAAGTTGTTACGGGCCTCGCTAAGTTGCTGAGGCTGTCCTCGAACCTGCGATCCTTCTGTCTCAGCCTCCCAGTACAGGCATGTACCACCGGCTTGGGAGTTATTCTTGATGCTTCTCTTTCTTTTATTTGACAAATTCAACACATCAGCAGACCCAGTTGGTTCTACTGTCAAAATATGTCTAGACTCCAACCAACCATGTCTCACCTTCTCCACCCAGGTCCAAGCTATCATCATTGGTCTGTCTTATGGACTACTACCACACCCTTGAATTACGCAGAGTTCCCCAGAGAAGCAGAATCAATAGGACCAATCTATCTCTCTCCCTTTCTTTCTATCTATCATCTATCTATCTATCTATCTATCTATCTATCTATCTATCATCTATCTACCTATCTATCTATCTATCTATCATCTATCTATCTATCTATCTATCATCTATCAATCTATCATCTATCTATCAATAATCTATCTATCATCTATCTATTTATCTATCTATCTATCATCTATCTATCTATCATCTATCAATCAATCTATCATCTATCTATCAATCATCTATCTATCTATTTATCTATCTATCATCTATCTATCTATCTATCTATCATCTATCTATCAATCATCTATCTATCAATCATCTATCTATCTACCAATCTATATCTATCAACCTATCTATCAATCTCGTATCTAGATTTGTTTTAAGGAATTGGCTCATGTAATCGTCAGGACTGGCAAGTCTACAATCTGTGGGGTGGCTGGCAGGCTAGGAACTCAGGCAGGCGTTGATATCTCAGTCTAGAGTAATTCTTATAATTTGCCGTTGCCTCAGCACTTAGTTTGAATATAAGTTGGACTTTCTCACACCAGAGGCGGGGCTCTGTCACCTCTGACAGCTTCCAGTTTTACCTCCCTGCTACCCATTCCTCAGTGTGATTGATCCAAAGATATGACTCACTCAACTGCTTCCTGGTGACCACTGCCCAATGGGACAGCTGGAAAGGACTCATTGGCCCGTCCCCCTGGCCCTCACACTCTTCGGAGACCATGCAGATGTGTCACAGTAACCACCTCTCAGTCACAGCGTGACCTCCTGGAACTTGTACTGCTTGTTTTAAACCCACCAGTTAAAACTCCCTAAGGGAAACCTGTTGGGATAACACCCTGGACCCAGTAACAATGTTCACCTACTTGTCTCTTCCTCCTGGAGTGCTATGCACCCATCCCCAGGACTTGTGTGAGTAATACAATCTTTATGTCTACCTTGTGTTGTCTTAAAAAAAATGTGTTTTCTCCTATTATTTTCATAGTTGTGAAATTAATTCCAGAAATTAAGCCTTTGTGTGTCCTGTGTGCATAGAAACCCCCTAGGGCATTCATTCAATAATTTAATCAACACATATTTACTTGTGGCTCATTGTGTGCTAAACTGCAGTCTAGACATGAGGGACAGAGTAACTAACAAGACAGATGAAGCCACTGTCCACAGAGCAGGGTGGTGACTTAGACAGGGTGCAGGGGTCGGAGATGATGAGGAGGGGTTGGATCCTAAAGACACGTGGAAGTCACAGCCCACATGAGTTTCTGTGTGCTTGGATATAGAGGCAGAATGCGGAAAGGAGTCCAGGTCAGTGCTAAGGTTGTCCCAAGTCAAATGGTGCCGCCATGTTGGGGGGTTCTCAGCCACTCTGGCGTCTTGATACCCCCTGAGGGTAGGCAGAGCCTGGTTTGGACACGCCATGTCTGAGATGCCTGTTTGGCATCTGATTGGAGATGTGGGGCACAGATAGGAATGTTGTCATCAAGGTGTATGCGTTACTTTGAGTCCTCAAAGGGATTGAGAGAGTGACCAGATGGAGAAGGAGAAGGCGCAGGCCTGAGCTCTTGGGCTCTGTAGCATTCGGAGGTGAGGCCCCGGGGCAGGATCCAGCATGGTGAACGGAGAAGGAGCGGTAGGTGGAGACCAGCTAGAGACCTGGGCCGCTGACGCCAAGCAGAGTTTAAGAGACAAGATGCTTGCCTGGGGCAAGTGTGTGGTCAGTTCTAGAAAAATGAAGGCTGAGATTGTCCCTGGGTATGATGACATGGATGCCTCTGGTGACCCTGTTAAGACCATTTCCAAGAGAGGATGGAAGTCTAATTGGAATGAGCTCAAGAAAAGACAGGAAGTGTGGAAAGTGGAGACAGGTCTTAATTACCACTTTAGATCAAAGGGTAAAACATGACAAATTTAAAGAAGGCTCAGTGTGTTGAGTCCAACACTTGAACAGAGTTGATTGGAAGACCCTGCAGGGGAAGTTGTATAAACTGAGGCATGGCAGATTCCCCAGCAGCCCCTCAAATGAAATTGTGGTCTTTCCCTGGAGAGATGGGTGACCTAACAAATGGTTCTAGTTTGGCTATGGCCATCAGGAAACTTGGAACCAAAGTGTTGCCCCAACATTAGTAATTGCACTGAACCTCAATCTCCCCCTTTCACTCTTCTCAGCCTATCATAGCGTATTGATCTTACATGAGCAGCACGCATGCTCACGTAACACGCCCCTCTCAGGTTTGTTTGTGTTGCCCCCCAGCCTCAATGCCCTTAAGAATTGCATTGGGGGGGGGGTTGGGTAATAAGCACAAATAAGTGTGTCAAGGCTGCCCCCTGGTGATCATCAGGGAATACTGCAGGCAGGGAACACCCTTCACTAAGCAGGGCAGACATCTGTACTCTGGTCTGAGGGGGAGTGGAGAGCCTCTCTGTCCTCTTGTTTACATCTGGGCGTCCTACCAATGTGGCCATGGCAGTCATTCTTAGGGGCGCACCTTGGAAGTGCCAGGTGGAGAAATGTGTGAGGTCATTACCAAAGAGTCCAGGCTGATGTCCACATCCTGGGGTCTCCAGTGACCAGGGAGGCTGAAGCCAGGAGGAGAGGGAGGGTGCGTTCAGGCTGTGGTGGGACCCAGCACTGAAATTGGGTCTTGGGGCGACCAAGGGTTGGCTGAGGCAGAGGTGACATCGCAGCAGAGGAGACCTGTCCTCCATCCTCTGGGGACCAGATTTACCAGAGCCTGGCCTTCCATTCCCTTGGGAGGAGATGGCAGCACAGACACTTGTGGCTTATTCTCCCCAAGTCAAAAGTGACAAGAGTGTGTGTGTGTGTGTGTGTGTGTGTGTACACATGTATCCATGTACACGTTCTGAGTGTGTGTGTGTGTGTGTGAGAGTGTGTGGGTATGAATACATGTATACCTGTGTGTGTGTGTGTACATGTGTATAGGCGAACATGTTTGTGTGCCCATGTATGTATAAGACTGGTGTGTGGGTGTGTGGGAGCACGTGTATAAGGGTGTGTATCTGTGTGTGTGAGTGTGTGTATGTGTAATGTGTGAGCATGTGTGTGAGTGGATATTTATGAAAGTGTGTGTTGGTGTATGAGTGTGTATATGAATGTGTTTGCAAGTGTGTGCATGTGTGTGGGTGCTAGAAGGGAGGCCACCCTCATGGTTTTAGGAGGTGAATGAGGAACGCTCACGGTATGGAGAGGTGGAGGCTGGGCCTTCCCTCAGCCGCCTCCAAGTTGGGGTATTATGGAGGCCCTGGGGAGGTGTCCAGCCACACAGCCCAGATGGGAACGCCCTCCCTCCTCCCACTCCCCACCTCTCTCCTGCAGGGGCTCTGGGGTCAGGCCCTGCCCAGGTCCCACGACTGTGGGATCTTGGGTGAGTCCTTCACTACTGTCAGTTCCCTCCATGGTGGGATGGAAACGACACACCTCGGCCACAAAACCAGGGTGCTGAAGAGGATGAATGGGAGCCCGGTGTGCCCACAAGTGTGGTAGGAAGCCATGTGGAGCTTTGCAAACACACACATGCAGATTCCCTACACACCCAAGGCGGTACTGAACTCTCCTCTTTTTACAGAGGAGAACACAGGGCACACAGAGGTTGGCTAACTTGCCTGAGAACAGACAGTTTCTAAGTGGCAGAGCTCCTGACTGGTGTCACGCCCTGCGCACCTGGTCTGTGGGCACAGCGAGTAGGTGCATTGCTCCCCTCAGGGTTGGGACCCGCGTGAGTTCTCTAGTAGGCGTCTTCTCACCCCCTCTGCCCTCTCAACGTCCCTCCTAGGGGTTAAAGGGAACGATTGAGGTACACAGTGAATCCTTTTCATATCTCCCATGAACACAACCCGCAGAAAGTCTTGGATTCCTGGAACCCTGATCTCTCAAAGAAATGATACAGACCTTGGTTCATGTAACGATTCCACCAGTAAACATAGTAAGTAATGGCAGTATGTCGGGGCTGCGTAACACGGGTAGGGGCAAATGTTCTCTTGGCCAGCACACACTTATTGGGCGCCAAGTCTGTGTTGGGTAGCAGGGCTCAGAGATGGACAAGGCAGACCCTGCCTGCGAGGGGCCTCTGGTTGAGGGGGACAGAAGAGGACAATACTTTGAGGTGGATGCAGAGCTGAGGATCAGGACCACGCATGCGCAGGGAGCAGGGTGCGTGGCTGCTCAGGAGTGGTGGGAACCAGAAGAGGCGCCACTCCCGACGAGGTGTGGGGGAGCCGTGGGTAAATCTCCAGCCCTTGGCTGTGTCTCCTGCCTGGCATGCCTCCCTCCACTCTCCCCACTCTGTCCCAGCAGCCTGCTTCCCCCCTTCTTGGGAATTCCCACAACCTTGGGCCCCCAGCATGGAATCCAGCACCTGCTAGTTACCAGTTCTGTTTCTGGTGCATGGGACCCACCTCCACCGTCAGACCGAGTCTTCTGTAGGGTACAGCCTCGGGGCCCCCAGTGCCTAGATTGGGACATTCAGCATCTTTGCAGATGCTGAAGTCTGGGGGCCCTTTGTTTGCTGCACCTAGGCTGAACCGCAGAGGAAACCCTAAGTGCTGAGTCAGGACCCCCCACCCCCCACTCGCCAAGCAGGCTTGAGTTTCATTAAGTGAGGATGAAATACAAATTCCCCCCAGCATTCATGGCATTGAGGCCCAAGGCGCAGCTGCCATTTATGTTTTAAAATTTGCAGTTGGGGGTCATTGTGAAACTTGATTGCTCTGTCTTGGGGACTTCTTAAAGTCCAACTCCACAATAAAGCCAATCAGACTCAACCATCAAATGTCAAATAGGAGCTAATGAAGCATTCACAGGCTGGGGAGAGAAATCAGGCAATCTCTTATTTCAGGATTATCCCTTCCAAATATTGAATCTGAGCTGTAAGCAGAATTTTTTTTGTAATTGCGTCCCCCTCCTCCTGGAGGTGGGGGACCATTGGCATTCAAGGCATGTCTCAGCATTCTGGAGAGAGGCTTGACAAGCCGACCTGCTGCTTTCCAGAGGCACGCGCGCTCCTGGGGCATCTCAGAGAGGCAGGCAGGGCAGAGCCCGCTGGGATTCCCCCTCCCCTGCTGGCAGAGCCTGTTGAGCGTGGCAATGGCTGGGCATGCCAAGTGCTGTCTGGCAGCATTTCTGTCGGGGTGGGAGGAGGGAGTCAGTAGTGGGGGAGGGAGATTCCCTCACCGAAATCCCACCAGGTACGTGGGTATGGCCTCAGGAGGTTAGGTGCAGCCCAGAGACAATGTAATGTGACCTGTCTCCACCTCTGTCTGCTGCGTTAGATTCTGCAAAGACAAGCGTCTGCAGCAGCCCTGTGTGAGCTCACGTGCTGTCTCTGCTGCCCCTACGACAGGCCCAGCTGGAGATTCTGACTGTAAAGGAGGTTTGTGCTGGGCGTGGTGGTGCTTACCTGTAATCCCAGTACTTGGGAGTCTGAGACAGGAGGATTGCAGGTTTGAGGATAGCCTCAGCAACTTAGCAAGACCCTGTTTCAAAATTTAAAAAAAATGAAGCCAGGCATGGTGGCGCATGCTTGTAATCCCAGTACTTGGGAGGCAGAGACCAGAGGATCCGGGTTCGGGGCCAGCCTCAGCTACTTAGTGAGGCCCTCTGCAACTTCATGAGACCCTGTTTCAAAATAAAGAATAAAAAATAGGGCTGGGGGTGTAGCTCAGAGGTAGAACGCCCCTGGGTTCAATCCTTGGTACTGCAAAAAAAGTTTTTTTAAATGAAAATAAAAAGGGCTGGGGGGTGTGGCTCAGAGGTAGAACACCCCTGGGTTCAATCTCCAGTAACACACACACACACACACACACACACACACACACACACACACAAACACACACACGGTTTGCTATCCCCTCTGCCGGGGCAGGGCTGTGGTGCAGAAAGCTTTTACTCCGATCCTCCTTCCTTGATGAATTTAGGGCAATGCAGTAGTGACTCACTCTCTGTGGCAGAGAGTCTGGGTTCCTCAAATCCGCTCTCCTTGTCCATGCTGGTCGTGGCCGGCGAGCAGTCGTCAGGCAGGGACTTGTGGCCAGGTGTGGGCTTATGCCTGGGCTTCCTCTGTGGGATGTAGGAGGAAGAGGTGTGTGCCACTTGCGGGTAAAGGCTCTTAGGAGGCAGTGTGTCTCCTCCATCCTTATTTTTCCCTTTACTGATTTGTTACAGATGATGAAGGTTCTACCTGATGGCAGAGCGACAAGATGGAAGTAGCAAGCGTCCCTGAGTTGACGTATTTGGAGAAGGTAGAGCAGATGCACTAATTATTCCACTCCTCACTCCTCCCCAGAGCTGTCTAATGTCACATGATCTCAGAGCTCCTCCCACAAAGGCAGAGTGCAGTGGCCAGAGCACTCCCACTGCAGAACAGGCTGAATGCGATGTGTGCGGCCCAAGCCCAAGTCTCAATAATCCTGCGTGTTTCCACCTGTGGTACTAGGGATTGAACCCAGGGGCATTCTACCTCTGAGCTACACCCCAAGTCCTATTTTTTATTCTTTATTTTGAAACAGGGTCTCACTAAGTTGTGGAGGGCCTCACTAAGTAGCTGAGGCTAGCCATGAACCTGTGATCCTCCTGTCTCAGCCTCCCAAGTAATGGGATTATAGGCATGCGCCACCACGCCCAGCTCACCTCAACCATTTCTGTATGAATATGGCTGACAGTTCTGCTAGAGGGGAGAAACCCCAAGTCAACCCAGAGGTGTAACCAGAGCCTGCCTAGACCAGCCTTCAGCCAGTCACCCCTGGTGTGCGAGTGGGCCTAGCAAGATCAGAGCGCTATCTAGCTGAGCCTGAGCTGACTCCAGACGCTTCAGCCACAAATGCTTGTTGCTGTGTGTGCCGTGAAAGCTTCGTAGCTATTTGTTATGCAGCATTAGGACAGTAGATAACTGATACAGCAATCTACCAACCAGGACCAAATTCAAGCCTTGCACTGCTAGCTGAGCAAGATAGTGTGATCACATGGTTGTACGTTTTGGAGTTGATTTGTAACTTATCCCAATTATTCCCCATGACTTCTACAGCCTACCTTCATTTACTCAGGATGAAGGACCCAGAAAACTCCAACCCCTGAATGCCATCCAGCTCCACCTGGCATGTCCCTGCCCCTTTCTTTCTGCACAGGAGTTGTGCGGGACTTCTCCCCTGTCCTTCAATGCTGCAGGAAGCCTGCAACCTTAGGATCTTATGCCTCTCCCTCTGCCTAGACCGCCCCTCCCCACCCAGTACAGCTGACTCATCACTGAAATGTCCCTCCTTCCAGCAGCCGGCTCCAGTTCTCAGAGGAGGTTAGTCCACCCATAAGATGGTCCCAAACCCCTCTGCTCTGCCCTGTGACACTTGGTGCCTTTGGTGCTCCCGGGCCAGGTATGTCGCCCCTACTGTGGGAAGGGGCTTTGCCTGGCATGCTCATGGTGGCTGCCACTGAGCACACGTCTGGCACACTGTATGTGTCTGAGGTGTGTTTCTAGAATAAAGGGGCTCCAGACGTTTTCTGGAGTGTGGTTACTCAGCTTTTGCAGCAGACTCCTCTGAGCGTGTGAGGTCACATCAGGTACCTGCTTGTCCTCTGAATTAACTGTCAGTTTGTGCATTCACTCCCTCCCAACAGTCCCCAGTCCATGCTCGCCAGCTGCACTTAGTGAGGTGGCCCCGAACCTGCAGCCCGTCCGCCTGGGGCCAAATGCCGGCTCTCCTCCTTACTGACACTGGCGCTATGGACAAGCTCTGAACGCCGGTGTGCCTCAGCGTCCTCAACGTTAAAATGGGGTTTATGAGGGTATGCATTTCAAAGGATTGTCTGAAGAAGCAATGATTTAATACAGGCAGTGCTCCGCATCCATGGATTCAACCAACCGCAGACAGAAAATACTAGGGAGAAAAAAGTTGCATCCGTTCTGAACATGTATAGACTTTTTCCTTTTTATATTCCCTAAACAGTACAGTACAGCAATTCTTTACATAGCATGTACATCGTATTGGGTATTATAAGTGATCGGGAGGCTGCGTGTAGGTTATATGTAAATGCTATGCCATTTTACCTAAGGGGCTTGAGCATCTAGGGACTTTGGTATCCTTGGGGGTTTTTGGAACCAGTCCCCCACAGATACCGAGGTACGGTTGCATGTGGACAGCACACACACAGAACCTTCCACACAGTAAAGGCTATGAAAGTATAAGTTGCTATTATTCAAGGCCAGCAATGGCATTTTATTCATTTTTATATCCCAAATACGTCATCCAGTGCTGGCAAAAAGAATGTTAAGTAAATGCTTTATTTTTTTATCTTTTTATCTATTTATTTTTTTACAGTTCTCATGCCACAGGTCCACAGGGCACACACAGGTCACAGCAGCTCAGACTCCTCCCCGTCGGTTCTCGCGAGCGTCCCGCTCCGGGGGAGCAGGCTGGCCCTTCAGACGACCCAGGCGCCTTTCCGTTTGGCTTCCTTCTTCTTCGGATGGTTTTCCTTCACATGTTTCAGGAAGCAATCTCGCCTCATAGAGGGCTTAAGACGCTCATTAGCTCTCTGCCAGAATCTCGCCCTAAACTTGCTTGTTTACAGCAAGGCCAGCAGCGTGCTGGGTGGCAGTGCGGAGCCTTCCAGGTTGGCCGCAGTCACGGGTGCAGGCCATTCTTTCTTGAACAGTGCCCGTTCCCTGGATGTCCGCAACGGGATGACTCTCAGAATGGGTATGCTGAGGGAGAGGAGCTGGACCAGAAAATGAGTAGATCTCTAGAACTCCACGGATGTCACATTATGTAAACGAACCAGTCCACACCCACAGAGGCAGATAGGGGGCTGCCCGGGTGGGGAGAGAGGGAGGGATTCGGAAGCAGCCTCAGGAAACTTAGGAGCGTGGATATGTTTACCATCTTGATGGTGGCCATGGTTTCATAGGTGTATACATTTGTCAACAACTCATCACATTTTAGCTCTATCATCAGTGTTTGTGTGTAAATTATACCTCAGTAAATCTGTGAAAACCGAAAGCCATGTGTGCAGGGCTTAGGAGCTATTCAAGGCCTGTGGGTTCAACTCAGGCTCCCTCTAAGTTGCTGCCTATAAAACAATTTTTTTAATTTTTTGGGGGTACTAGGGATTGAACCCAGGGATATTCTACCTCTAAGCTACACCCTCAGCCCTATTTTATTTTTTATTTTGAAACAGGATCTTGCTAAGTTGCTGAGGGTGTCACCAAGTTTCTGAGGCTGGTCTCAAATCTGCAATCCTTTTGTTTCAGCCTCCCAAGTAGTGGGATTACAGGCAGGCACCACCGCATCTGGCTTGAACAATTTTTTTTTTCCGGTACTGGGGATTGAACCCAGGGGCATTCTACCTTCGAACTACACCCCCAGTCCTATTTTTTATTCTTTATTTTGAAACAGGGTCTCACTGAGTTGCAGAGGGCCTCACTAAGTAGCTGAGGCTGGCCATGAACCTGTGATCCTCCTGTCTCAGCCTCCCAAGTACTAGATTACAAGCGTCTACCACCACACCTGGCTTGAACAATTATTTTTAAAAATAAAATCTCCAATACAGGGTAGGCTCTGTATGGGGAACTCTTACTCTGTTTTCTTGGGAGGGGGCAGGGCCTGTGTCAGCAAATGTCCCCAGAGGGTCATAGGGTCAGGGGTGGCTGCTCTGAGGCCATGAAGGGAGGGCACGGAAGAATCTCTTCCAACCTCAAGCCTGTTTTCTGCTTTACAAATATATTGTTCTTGCCCTTTTCAATAGGGCGCTGGGTTCCTTAAATCTCTTAGTGCAAGGAGGGTATTAGGGACACATGTGTTTCAGCTGTGCCAGTGTCCCAGCAAGAGCTAGGGGAGGGATGATGTGCCATGGAGGGCAGAATCCGGTGGGTGGGGGTTTCTCTGCCCCTGGCTGGGTGCACATCCCAGCCCAGGTCCCCTGGGGGAAGCCAGATGTCTCCTGCGTATTCTGGCCTATATCCCATTGAGGTACATCCAGCAGACAGACAAGGGTGGCAATGCCTTGTGCTGTTTGTATGAACTGGAGGGAAGGGTTTTACTGATGCTCAGAAATGGTTTGCAATGAAGCTGGGTGTGGTGGTGCATTCCTGTACTCCCAGTACTTGAGAAGCGGAGACAGGAGGATCACAGATTCAAGGCCAGACTCAGCAATTTAGCAAGGGCCTCAGCAACTTAGTGAGACCCTGTTTCAAAATAAAAATAAAAAATAGGGCTGGGGGTGTAGCTCAGAGGCAGAACACCCTTGGGTTCAATACCAAAAGAAAAAAAAAGGTCTGTGATAAAAATAGCTATTGCCCCCCACCCAGCCTCCCATGTGTGGGTGGAATGGAGACAGTTACACACTCCAGGCAAATGCTGCTTGGCACCCTACCCCCCTCCAGGAGGCAGACGCAGAATTCCCCCTGCTCCTGGCTTGGCAGTCCCTTGAGAAGGACCTGTCTGCTGGACTGATGGTTGAAGGCAGGCTCAGAACGAACTAAGCAGACACTACCCAGGGGATGTGTGGACGACAGAGGGACAGACCCCAGGAAGCCGCAGGGAATGAGTGAATGAGCAAGTGAACGCTTGTCCCTGAGAGTTCATCTAACTGTGAACACGACTGATGCTTTTTGGTTAAGTAACTCTGCACTGTGAGAGGAATGCCTTAGGCATTGTAGCAGCACCCCTGGCCTCTACCTAGCAGATGCCAGTAGTATAACCCCCCCACAAGATCATTGTCATGATTGTGACCATTGGAACCGCCTCCAGATGTTGCCAAATGTCCCCTAGGGGAAGAAGTGACCCCTGGTTGAGGTCTACTGGGCTAACCTCTGACAGAGTTCAAGACGTGCCACCCCAAAATATGCCAAGTGGGTACTGTGACGATTTCAAGCCAAAATCACTTGTGGAAGGGTCATCGGCCTTTGTCTTCCTGCAGCAAGCCAGGGAGACTCTTCTGGGAGGGACGTCCTTCCCACATCAGAGCTGGGAAATAGCCCTGAATACACTCGGAAGTAACCTGTCTTCCACTAGCTTCTGCACCCCATCTACCTCTGAGTGGCACCCCTAAAGTTCACTTCCCCAGTCCAGATACCATCTGACAGTCGTTCCTCCACAAATTTATTGTTTTTTTGTCTAAGAAGTATGTAAGCAATGTTCTTTGGTCATTTCTTCAGACTTCAGTCTCTTGCAAAGATCCCCATGAGCATGCAAAATTAATCAAATGTTATCTAATCAGCTCTTGTATTTATTGGGCTCCTAGATCCAGCTAAGGAGCTTACAGGAGAACTCAGAGAGGTAGAAGGGATCTCTCTCTTCCCGACAGTGCATTTGGCTGCCCTCGACCTCCCTGAGGACAGGAGATTAGACCAGACTTGCACTGTCCAGTCCAATGGCCACATGCTCCGTGTGGCTATCGAGGAATTGGAGTGTGGCCGTCTGAAAGGACATGTGCTGCATGGGTAAAACATGTACCGGATTCTGAATTCTTAGTCTGATAAAAATAATGTCAAAGAGCTCATTAATAATGTACTGAGCCGGGAGTGGTGGTGCATGCTTGTAATCCCAGTACTTGGGAGGCTGAGACCAGAGGATCCAGGTTCGTGGCCAGCCTCAGCTATTTAGTGAGGCCCTTCACAATTTAGTGAGACCTGGTTTCAAACTAAAGCATAAAAAAATAGGACTGGGGTATAGCTCAGAGGTAGAATGCCCCTGGGTTCAATCCCAGTACCACACACACACACAAAAGATGTACTAAAATGTTAATGATTTGAATGTATTGACTTAAATAAAATACATTATTAAAATGAATTTTACAGGTTTCTTTCAAAAAATATGGCTACTAGAAAATGTAAAATGGCCTAGGTAGTTCATATTTCTATTGGACATCACTTATGTAGACAAGAGACAAACTTTAATCCAGTAATCACTGAATCAGCATGACAAGGAAAGGTGTATGTCGTGAGAGCTTGGATGGGGTGGGGTGGGTGGTGGTCAAGGGTCAGGGGTCAAGGGTCAGGGGTCAGGGTTGGTGCACCTGAGGAAGTGATGCCAGGGTGAAGAGGAGATAAGGGAAGAGAATGTGTTAGTCAGCTTTCCGTTACTGTAACAGATACTTGAGATAGTCAACTTAAGAAGAGGAGAGGTTGATTTTGGCTCAAAGTTTCGGAGGTTTCAGTCCATGGTCAGTGGCCCCTGTGACTTTGGGGCCTGTGGCAGCATCATGACAGGAGTGTGTGGCGGAGGAAGCTCATTTACCTTATGGCTGGGAACGAAAGAGAAAGAGGAGTAGACTGGCCTCCCACATCCTCTTCCAGGGCACACTCCCAGTGACCTAAAGCCTCCCAATAGGCCCCACCTCTTAAAAATATTTTTTTTTCCAGTACTGGGGATTGAACCTAAGGGGCATTCTACCTCTGAGCTAGATCCTTAGCCCTTTTTATTTTTTGATTTTGAAACAGGGTCTCACTAAGTTGCTCAGGCTGAAAAAGTCTGTTTTTCTTGTTGTTGTTTACCAGTGCTGGGGATGGAACCCAGGGCCTCATGCATGCCAGGCAAGCACTCTACCACTGAGTCTCTGTGCCCCACCTCTTAAAAGTATCCTCCACCTCCCAATAGCACCAGAGGTTAGGGACCAAGTCTTTAAAACATTTGGGCCTTTGGGGGACGCTTATCCAAACCACAGTGGTGGGGGTAGGGGTGGGGGCAGACAATACCATTTGTGCAGAAGGAAACAGCCAAAGCCAAAGAGCTGGGCTGGGAGGGGGCATATCTGAGACAGGCAGGCGCCCACAGGGTGGAGGCAGGGAGGCCGGGAGGCTGGAAGGGATGGGCGCATAGGGCTTTGTGGGCCTGGGCTAGGTGTTGGTCTCCATCCCCAAAGCAATGGGAGGCCACTGAACAGAGGATCATGATCGGCAGGTGCCTTTTCAAAAGCTCACTCTGTCTTTGATGTTTTCTCTCCCCTCCTAAAAGGTCTTATACAGGGCTCTGGAATCAGGCTGCGGGGTCCAAATCAGAGCTCTGCCACTTACTAACTCTGTAACCTGCGGCAAGTAACCAAAGCTCTCAATGCCTCAGTTTCCCCATCTGTAAAATGGGGATGAGGATAATAATAGCAAATGCTGCATAGGGCTGTAGTGCTGATTAAACCTGTTCCTATATGAAGAACACACAAAATAGGGCTGGACACATCGTCCCCACTCAGTGTTACTTAGTGTTGAGGTCCTCAGCGGGGTGTCTCCATCTTAGAAACCCCCGCTTTCCTGTTTCTGGGTACATGTACAGAAGTGAGCTGAAAAGACTTCATTTCTATACGTTTCTCCTTTTGATTAGACGTCTTCCTTTCCCAGGAAGAAGTCCCAAGCTGCTTAGCATTGCTGCCTTCTGTCCCACGGGGGTCTGGAGATCTTTTTTTTTTTTTTTTTTTTTTATTTATTTATTTTTTTTTTATTGGTGCATTGTAGTCTCACTTCACAATGAGTATCAGTTTGGTGTTAACATACATGCACACAGCTCTTGGTGTCCCTCCCCCCGCTTCCCCCCCCGCCTCCCCCCCACATGTAGCACTGAGAATGATGTTGGTATAATCTCACATATACACATTGTTTATGACAGTAATTCCATGGATTCACT